>JARQZK010001622.1:62500-70000 GCA_030704885.1 Cynegetis impunctata
TTCATAACTGTATTATTAGAAAAAATTTTAACGAATAACGAATTTTATTTGAAGCTACAAAATTTGAAATATTCAAAACGAATATTATTACATGCAACGTCTACATATATCACTTACATTTAGTGCATATATTTAAGTATTTTTATTTCTTTTTTAATTAAGTGAGGTCTGTAGTGTTTATTTAAGTGGAGTATGTAGGGATTTTTGTAGTGGTGGGTGTAAATTGGCGGAATATATAGTAGGATATCAAGCATATATTTCTTCTTAGCGTTAGTAACTGGTAATTTTGATGGATAGAATGGGCCTTGTCGGATATTGTACAAGTAAGCCTGTTGTCCTTGGTCTTTTTCACAAAATCTACTCTATAAAAGGGCATATCATCATTTAGTGCTTCTCTAAATTTAAACTGTAGAGTATGATTTCTCTCAGCCACTTAATATTTGGGTAGCTAAAGTCATAAACGCAAGTTCTTTTTTTCTATTTCTAAAAGAATTTTCTAAGGCAACGTTGCTTAAAATATCGGCGTTTTTGATTTCAGTAACAACAAAATATGGTTCTTTGCGTTTGGATGATTTTATTATATTGACCCATTAGTCTGAGTTATGTATCATTCCAAATTCCTCATAGTTGGGCTGATGAGTATGTCCAGATACCAAGAACTTGTGGTCTATGGTGTCAATACTAGTGAAATGGTATTGTAAAAGTTTTAATTGAGATAGAGTTGTTTTAATGTTTCTATTTTGTTCATTGCAAGAATTGGAATACATAATAACATGTCTTGTACTGCTGCATGAGTTTTTAAGTGCTTTACAAGACATGCGAAGTAAGATGGCGGCAACTGATGCGGACGTGCCGGATCGAGATAATGACGATTCTTCAAATAGAAGTGAAAATATAAGTTCGAAAATATTCAAGTGTTGTTCAAAACCAACTAGAACATTCGTGTGTAAAAATTGTAACTCTATTTTTCACGATAGTTGTGTAAAAAGGAACAAAAACATAAAAATTGTTGGTGACCTAGTTGAGTGCTGTACAGCAGTGAAAGACTCCGAAGAACTCTCCAGCACAGAAACTACAAATGAAGAAGCTAATCAGCTAAAACTCGAAGTGAAATATCTAAAAATTATAGTGGAAGAAATTATGGACAAGAATAAGATTCTAAGTCTAAACAATTCATTATTGTTGGGTAGATTAAAAGATTATACAATAAATAATGTAAACATTCCTGAAAAAAAGGCATTTCCAGGATCTGTTATCTGCAGACAACTGGCGTCGGAAACAAAAAATGAAGTTTCTATTACTCCGGCAAATGCGTCAAACTATGCCCATGTTGTTAAAGAATTTCCAACACAGACCATAGAAAAGGTCGAAAGTAATGTCGCTCATGACATTCAATTCAATTCAAGAAAACATAAACAGCCGTTGACATCCACAACAAAAACACGTTCGAAAAGTAGTTCAAACGCAGCATCTAGAACCGACGTCATTGACATGACAGATGACATTACTACTTTAGGCAACACTGGAAAAAAAACAGAACTAAATAAAACAATAACATCCCAAACAGAAACTTTGTCAAAAGCACCTGAGTTTTCTTGGAATGATGGGAATAACTGGAATACAGCTAAATGGAAAAAAGATAGGAAAAAATATCCCGAACAAAGCTGGCCCAAACCAGCACATGGTGAAAAACAGGATGTAAATCCAGATGACTGGAAAACAGTTATGAGGAAAGACAAAGGCTCCCGTAAGTTAACAACAACAAATCGCCCTCGACCCCTAAAGGGGACCAACAGCGAGGTACAAGGACTTAACATCGCCCAACAAACTGCATCATTGTTTATTTCGGGCCTTTCTCCTGAAGTAGAAGGCAAACAGATTCTTGATTTTCTGGAGAATAACAGTCTGCAATCTGGCTGCAGCTGTGAAAAGATGACAACGATAAAGCACAAATACCGCAGTTCTTTCAAACTCTCTGTGCCCTATGACATGCGAGATAAATATATGGATCCAAATCTCTGGCCGGAAGGTATAATAATAAACCATTTTCTGAATGTCCAGAACCGATCAAAGGTGAACCCCACAAATCTAGGATCATAAAAAACCATAGACTGTCTGTGATGCATTTTAATGTTAGTTCCCTAAGGAACAAAATAAATGATGTCGAAGCGTTTCTCATTGACAAGAACGTCGATGTGGTTTGTGTTAGTGAACATTTTCTGTCCGACGCTGAAATAAGCTCAACTGTTCTAAATGGTTTTACAATAGTATCTCATTACTCTAGAGATCAGTATTCCTGTGGTGGTACCGTGATATTTTTAAGGAATAACCTTGATGTGAATGTTGAAAAGGTTCCCATTCAGTGTAATATTGAAAAATGTATTGAATGTTCTTGTATCTTCATCGATAATTTTAGTTTGTACATTTTAGTAGTGTACCGTTCTCCATCAGGACACTTTGACACCTTTTTGGATACTCTAGAGGGTATACTGGGTAATCTTGGGTCTGGAAGGTCGACTGTGATGGCAGGAGACTTCAATGTTCACTTTGGTACCGCATGTCCAGAGGCAACTAAGATGGATGACCTTGCAGGTAGCTTTGACTTGCAGCAAACAATTTATAAAGCGACAAGAGTGAATGCTTGTCTTGACAACATTTTCGTAAGTAAGTGCCTTGAGTTGCATTCTTCGGAAACCCTTACATTGGCCATTTCTGACCATGATGCTCAGTTTGTCTCACTTTCAGTCGAGATATCTGATCCGGGTATTGTCTTGAGTAAAAAAGTTTGTAGACCAATAACTCAGTCGGGTACAAACCGATTGTTTGCAATAATAGCCGAACAATCTTTGCGGTTTGTATCGGATGATAAAGTCAGCATCGATGACAGGTTCTCAATGTTTATGCATATTCTAGAGAATGCTTTTTTAGCATCATTTCCTCTAAAAACCTACTCAGTACGCTCCGATCGAGCAAATGATGTGTCTTGGTTCACAAACGAGTTGAGAGAGATGAGGGAACATCTTAACCTTCTTAGGGATTTGACGAGACAGTATGGTGGCAACCTGGGCTTTAGGGAACAACTTAAGTACTTCAAAAAAAATTACAGGGATGCTGTTCGCAGGGCCAAAATAGATTTCAATGACAACCTAATTCAATCCTCAAATAACCCCACCAGGGCCATGTGGCAGATTATAAACAAAAATAGTAACAAAACCAAAACTACAACCTTAATGTCAGATGGCTCTCAAACACCAGATGCTTTTAATACTTACTTTATAAATGTTGCACATAATCTTATTGAAAATATGGCTGCCTCTGACCGTGACCCGATGGTGTATCTGTCAGGCCTTGTAGGCACACCTCCAGCTACTGGAGATTTTGTGTTTGTCGAGGTCACCTTCAACGAGGTTAGGGATATTATTTGTGGACTTAGAAATAAGACTAGTTCTGATAAGTTTGGCTTCAGTGTCAAACTGATTAAAACTTTAACCAATCTCATACTGAGTCCATTAACAAGGCTCATCAACTTGTGTCTTGCAGAGGGTATTTTTCCAAACATACTCAAGCAGGCTGTTGTTGTCCCAATTTTTAAGAAAGGGGATTCTGGAGCGCCTGAAAACTACCGCCCAATTTCACTGCTTCCGATTGTCTCGAAGATCCTGGAGAAGTGTATCGCCAAGCAACTTGTATCCCACTTTGAACTTAATAACTATTTTAGCTCCTCTCAGTTTGGCTTCAGAAGGGGGAAGAGTACTGTCCAGGCCATCGAGACGTTGGTTGCTGATATACTGAATAGCTTTCATTCTCGGGAGTATAATACGGTGGTGTCATGCGACCTTAGTAAAGCTTTCGATTGTGTTGGCCATGGTGTCCTCCTTAAAAAACTCTCCAAATATTATTTTTCTCAAAAGAGTATTAAATTAATAAAATCATATCTCGATGGCAGACTGCAGACTGTTAGGGTCGGAGGTGTGGAATCGTCAGAGGGTACATTAACTATCGGAGTGCCCCAAGGCTCTATTCTGGGGCCTATATTGTTTCTAATCTTTATAAATGATTTACCATCTATTGAAGTCAATTCTAAATTTGTGCTCTTTGCCGATGACACGTCATTTGCCTTTTCTGCGGACTCCCTGGCGCTTTCTCAGGAGGGCTCCGCGGCCGCGCGGTCGGAGGTTGAGGGATGGTTTAATAGTAATCGACTGCTCCTCAATAAGGATAAAACTAACAAAACTGTTTTCACTCTGAGAGATCTTGAAGAACTTGATGATGAGGATGCATGCGGATCTTCGCTGAAATTCCTCGGAGTTCATCTTGATCGGGAATTACGGTGGGATGGCCACATAGATTCCCTAGCACGAAGGCTCTGCAGTGCACTGTACCTCATACGCAATCTAGACAACTGTTTCTCGAAGCAGGCTCTAAGAATGGCATACTTTGCCAATTTCCATTCTCATTTATCTTATGGCATCCTCATCTGGGGTCATGCCCCTGGTGCTCAACGAGTGTTTGGGATTCAGAGGAAGGCTGTTCGTGTGCTGGCTGGTCTGCGTTTTAGGGAGGACTGTAGGGGTGCGTTCAGGCAGTTAAAGTTGCTCTCACTGCCATCCTTGTTTGTATTGGAATGCCTCCTATTTATTAAGAGAAATCTTGGCAACTTTGATGCCCACAATGATATTCACCAACACAATACAAGAAATAATAATAATCTCGTTCCAGCCTACTGGCGTTTGAAAAGGTGTCAGAGTGGTCCAGGTTATTGGGGAATAAAATTTTTTAATGTTTTACCAACAGGCATTAAGGAGCTGCCATTTAATATTTTTAAAAATAAAATAAAAGCGATGCTCCTAGAAAAAGTATTGGACAGCTTTGACGAATTTTTTGAATGCACTTTTTAAATCTGAAATCTTGTATGTATTCTATGTTGTATAACGTCTGATGAATTGTATTTTTAATAACTTTTGGTGTGTTGACTGTACTTAAGTGAATTTTAATTTGTTACCACTTTATTTTAACTACATTTTGGGTAAATTTAATTTTTTTATTTTTAATGAACCTACTATGCTCTAATGCAGTTTACTGCTGATACTTTGACCTGTGTAAATCATGTATACGAGGTATGGCAATTTGAAACCCGGAATCGAGCTCCGAGGGGCAGCTAAATTAATTTTCGGCGAAATTTCGATCATAATCCTTCACAGTAGTCTCCTTGGAGTTCCACGCACCGCTTCCACCTCCGCTCCCACGCCTCGAAGCACCCACGGTAGTCGTCTTCAGTTAGGGTGTTCAGCGCCACCGTCGCAGCTTCTTTCGCCTCCTGTACACCGCCGTGGTGGGTCCCCTTCAGGTACTGCTTCATCTTTGGGAATAGGAAGAAGTCGCAGGGAGCGAGGTCGGGGCTGTAGGGGGGGTGCGGCAACGTTGCGATGCTTTTTTTGGCTAAAAACTCGCGAATTCGTATCGACGAATGTGCAGGTGCATTGTCATGATGCAAGAGCCAACCATTCTCCGCGAGTTCGGGCCTCACGCGGAAAATACGGGCCCTCAGCCGCTCAAGGACACCTTGGTAGTACAGTCCGGTCACTGTTTGTCCCTCTGGAACGTATTCCCGATGAATTACGCCTTTGATATCAAAGAAAATACGAGCATGGACTTCATTTTCGATTTGGACATCCTGGCTTTCTTCGGGCGCTCCCCCCCGCGTTCCACCCACTGCTGACTCTGTCTACGCGTTTCGGAATCGTACTCGAATATCCAAGATTCATCTCCGTTACCACAGTACTCATCCAGTCCCTCCCATCTGTCTCAATTTTCTCTAAAAGGTCACTGCAGATGGACATTCGAAGGTGTTTTTGTCCAACGTGAGCATTTTCGGCACCATCTTTGCACAAATCTTTCTCATGTCTAGCTCCTCGTGTAAAAATCTGCCTAATGGTTTCCTTATTGATGTTTAACTTGTAGGACAACTCTCGGAGTGTTAACCGACGGTCTGATGTTACCAACGTGCGGATACGATCGACATTGGTGGGGGTACGAGAGATGACGGCTGCGCCCGGCTTCGGATCGTCCTCTATCGAAACACGTCCCTCCCTGAACCGCTTTGCCCACTCGAACACGGCAGTTTTCGACAGAGAATCATCTCCATACACGTCTTTAAGTTTACGAAAGATTTCCGCGGAGGTTTCGTTTGTTTTAACCAAAAATTCGATAACCGCGCGTTGCCTCTTAATTAGGTCACTCATTTTCGCGACGTATAGAAAAAAACCTTGCTTTACAAAAACACGCGGGAAACACAAACTAAACGTGATACCGCGTTCAAAATTTAACTGGTACTACTGAAGAGTCCCCTCTTTCGAACGAGACCAGAACGCGCCGGCTGGTGTGTTTAGTTCGGGAGATATCGGCCGATTCCGGGTTTCAAATTGCCATACCTCGTATGATGTTAACATTAATAAATTGATTGATTGATTGATTGATGCTGCTATTTCTTGGGAGCCACTTCCACCTTCAACTTAGTTTCAGACATTCATGTATCCTGTATTGTTATAGAAGCAGTGAATTCATTAATTGTATGAATAAATATTTTTTTTATAATATGCCACTGAAATAGTTAGTTACTTCGGCAAAAGTTTTTAATCAAGGTTTTCTCTTGCCGAATCTGCTTTTCGTTGATGAATTTCACTTCGGACCTTAAACTCCTTCTTGGCGTTGTCATTATCAGCTCCCTGTATTTTCATATTTGAGTCATCATCAGTCTTGCCAAGGTGCCTTAAAATGAATATTAAACATGGCGTTGAATATTTTATTATAATACTTCCATTTCTTGTGTTTAGTCGTTAAAATCTCAGTTCGTGTATCTTACGAATAGTTAGCCTAGGATTTAGATATTTTTAGTAGGATAACTGTTTCGAGTAAAATGATTTAGATGTGCAGGAAAACTTTGAATATGCACAACAATATCAGAATCATCAAGTTTTCTGGAACTAGTTGTGCCACGTTTGTCCAAAGATTGAAAAACATTTCCTTTTGAAATGCACCTATATAATCTTCCGTCGCTTATTTGAAATGTCATCAGAAAATTATTTTGATTCATATATATTATAAGCTAAGATCTGCAAAATGTTACATCGTTGGATATTCCATCATGCATTTACGCAACGCTGGTAGAAATGCTCCGATTCTTCTGACTATGTACACGGACCAGATCAGCAATTAATTTTGAAAATTAATGTTTAGCCATGAAAATTTTTTATTTATAAGTGGCACTGCGATTTGTTTTCATGCCATTAGAACTCTTTAAAGAAACTACTCGTATAAAGTGTTTATATGAATTCGATATCATTGCCCATTGGGTCGTGGACAGGACACTACTGATGATCTCGTTGTAGAGCGAAACAGACTTTTTTATCATATGTGACAGGGATGTCAAATTTTTTAACAATCTACTCCTTTGGAGTGTTGATTCGATAACTCGTCAAATCAAATCAACGAAAAAATTTT
>JARQZK010001622.1:75000-117438 GCA_030704885.1 Cynegetis impunctata
CTTGGAGGAATATTATAACCAAGGCGAAATGTTTTCTGTTCAAAGAACTCTTTCTATAAATGTTATTATAAATGTTTTATTTTTCATCCATCGTCACTTCTTGATTCAAAAATTATGTCTCCTCGTTGCGTTTATTGAGCGAGTCGCAAATTAAAATGCGATCCATCACTTGATTCAGGAGGAACTCATACATCAACTCGGTTTATGGAGCCAAGGTTCATAAAAGGACATATTAAATACAGAGTTCTGTTAGAATTGAAATACTTCTTGCACTGAAAGAGCTCAGCGAATCTGACAATACTCGGTATATATATTCATCTAGTGATATAATTTCACTGTTCTTTTTTGAATTAAGAAACTCTTGAACTTGCTGAAGGTATTGGTAAATTAGATTTTACTCCACATTGAATTCGACTTTTTGGTGAATGTTCTAGAATATTTCATAATGACTCCATTATACGAGTGACAACTTTTTCGATATCACTGATAAAGACAAGAAAGTAAACTAGTCATTTCCAGATATTCAACAACTCAGATGTTGTCCATTGTATTATACAAAAGATGAAGAATCAATATAATTCTAAATTATATGCTTTGAAATAACGACCTTCTATTGGTTAGTTATCAGATTTTTTATTTTGTTCTGAGTTGTTCTAAGAAAAAAAGCAAATATTGTCATAAGTAAAGAGACGAAAACTTGAAATTCAATTGCAATTTTCAGTTGAATTTCTTCAAGAGAGTAATACTAAATGTTGAAATATTGTAATCTGTATTTACTAGTGTAATATAAATGTAGAAATCATTAATACTTTTATAGAATTTCAGACCTCAAAAGTTGCTTTGATAAGGAAAAACTTCAAAAAAAAGTCACTAAGATCGTAATTTTTGTGCGAATTGCATCACATCGGGATGCGATTCGTACGCAATATATTTTGATTTTAAGAACCACTTTTCAATAGCAAACCAAAATGAAAATTAGAAAATAATTTAATTTATGGCAGATAGAAAACCTTTCGAAGTGCATCGCGTACTGTTAGTGGAGCAGGTCGAGATGTGATTCGAACGGAATAGTATCCGCGAAGAGCAGCGCGGCTTGAGAATAAGAGTTTAAGCCCACAATGATGGTATTTCATCGTAAACTCAATCTACGTAACAAATTTCAACCCCTCTAATTTTATCTGCAGCAGTTCAGGAAATTTCCAAGAACTACGAAAAAATAAGAAATATCTTCGTAAAAATGGCGGGGGTTTGAGTAATTGACTCTAGTTTCATAGTTATGTATTGTTTTGAAAAAAATCCCAGGTAATAAATTTCAGCTCATTTGGTTTGAATGGGGGCCGCTACAGATTCCATTATATACCAGAAATAAAAAGAAAAAAAAAGAAAAATATATATATATATATATATATATATATACTTAATTATATATATATATATATATATATATATATATATATATATATATATATATATATATAATTAAGTGAACTAGGACATTTATTTGAAACTAATCAAACAAACCTCCTAGCGGAGCTGGCTATAAGAGTTCACGAAGCATCGAAATATCAACATCTACGCTAGACGGTAATTGTTCGAAATGTTAATTTGTTTATCACAATCGATGGAAATTGATAGACAGACTGTTTCGCCCTTATCGGGGCTCATCAGTATCATCCATCCACCGAGAGTGAAAACCAAACTAACATTTCAAACGGTCATACATATTTCTTCTATCAACTCCATGACATATAAATATGACACTGCGCCACCAGTCGGAAACAATTGAACCACATCTTTCAGACAGACGAAAACATTTCGGCAACAAGAACTAGTACGTCCGGAACACCCGAAGGTGGCTACCATATTCGCTAAGCAACACACGAATAATTCTCACTTATATTCATTTGCCATTGCGATAAAATTCGGGGCTATTGCTGCTTGCGGTGTGTAATGTTGAATCACATCGAATTGATGTGTCAGCTTTACTCTTGCTTAGCGAATATGGTAGCCACCTTCGGGTGTTCCGGACGTACTAGTTCTCGTTGCCGAAATGTTTTCGTCTGTCTGAAAGATGTGGTTCAATTGTTTCCGACTGGTGGCGCTGTGTCATATTTATATGTCATGAAGTTCCTAGAAGAAATATGTATGACCGTTTTAAATGTTAGTTTGGTTATCACTCTCGGTGGATGGATGATACTGATGAGCCCCGATAAGGGCGAAACAGTCTGTCTATCAATTTCCATCGATTGTGATAAACAAATTAACATTTCGAACAATTACCGTCTAGGGTAGATGTTGATATTTAGATGCTTCGTGAACTCTTATAGCCAGCTCCGCTAGGAGGTTTGTTTGATTAGTTTCAAATAAATGTCCTATTTCACTTAATGTTATAACCAAGGGCGTGTTTTCCGTTTAACACGAATAATTCTTACTTATATATATATATATATATATATATATATATATATATATATATATATATATATATATATATATATATATATAAATCGTGGTCTAGGACTTTAAAAACAGTTTTTAAAATATCGGCCAAGTGCGTATCGAACCCGCGAATAAAGGGTTCCGTACCATTGACTATGCCCCTTTAAGTATTTATATTATTTCAAAATTATAATTTATTATTACAGTAAAAATACAACTCAGTATTTTGTGAATATTTTAAGTGCCTACCTGTTGCCGTTATTGATATCGAGCAAAAACGGGCAAAAAATCGCCCTCCTTAAATATTTGTTTTTTGTAGCTACTTATTCTCATAGCTGCAATAGAAGCACATAATTTGTGAAGATTTCAACTGCCCAGCTATCGCAGTTCCTGAGATACAGCTTGATGACAAACAAACGGAAAGACTAACGGGCAAACTGACGGACGGCCAGACAGCGAAGTATTATAGCCCAGTCAACGAAGACCCAAAAACATGAAACCTGGAAAAAAATTAGCGTAAGGCTGAATTTTTCCCCATCGATAAACCACTACTAGAGGATCATTTTTACAAAAGTCTCCTTAAATCCCATTGGAGCTTCACCCCCTACCCCCTCTCAAAGAATGAAAACGACAATAACTGCGGAAAGCCCTAAATCTACGATACTAACAATCGGATCAAGTTGAATTTTTCTTGTGTTTGTTATTACATGAGCTACAATAATGTGCCTTTTCATTTTTACGTTAAACCTAATAGATTTCTCATAAATAAATGTAAATGCGCGACAAAAACATTTTTTTAACTCTAACATTTTATATTTTTGCGTATATGTTTTTTGGATGTCACATTACAGGAAAAAGACGTAAATAAATGTTGTAGAATATTGAATTCTGAATTTAAATAGGTATGTCAAGATGTATTTCTTCACGTGCGTGGTGGTGCAGTAGAGGGTGAGGCATTAACACACTTCTGCTGCGATTTCGGTCGGCCGACTAAGACAGGCGGCGGGGAACTGGCAAAATGGCTGGGAAAAAAAAGGAAACACACGTGTTTCATTCCTCCCTGAAGTATGTGTCATGGAGACGGGCAGCTTGAGTTTGAGATTAACTCCTTCAGCCAGATCAGAGGATACACTTGTATGTACAAGTGCATTAAGGATAGGTGAGACGGGATATGTATGGAACATAGGAAGTGTGGGTAGGGTTCAGAGGATTACTACTGGCCCAGCATTCGCCTTATAAGTTCGCGAGCAGTGACATACATTACCATGAGGAAACCTCTGAAAAAACTCATGGCAGACCAGTCGGCCCCGGGGTTTGAACCCGAGACTTCTCAAATACTAGCCAGCGTACGCTAAGTACACGACCAACTAGCTTGGTGGTAAATGGCTGGCATGGAACATTATGTTTATAACAACTCTCTCCTCCCTAGTTACCCAACTGACTTTGACAGTAGACTTAAGTCTACTGTTGAAGGAAAGAGTGATTTTCTTTATTTTGTTGAAAGTGTTAGTTTTAACGACTGTTTTAAGAATTGAAAGTTTTGTTTTTGTTAAAAATGGACAATAATTCTAGTTTGGTTTGCTTTTTTTGTGAAAATGAGTTGGAAGGCGATACAGTTGTTGTCGAGAAGGGACTAAAATCCATTAAGGAAGCGAGTTTACTATTGAGTGATGGACTTTATGAAATGTCCATAAATCGTGTAGGCAAAAGTACACTCGTCCAACCAGTATTCGAGCTGCTGTGATGAAAAAAGAACCTGGGCTTCCACTCACTTCTTTTGTTCTGGGAAGTTTAAAAGAAACCTTCGATTTCAAAAATTATTAGATCCAGATCCAAGTTCAATAGAATAAAGACTTATATATTGTTAATAGCATACTACATACTTTTCATTAAATTTCTATATTAAAAATTATGACCTATCTCTTATAAAAAGTAAGAATTTGAAAAGGAAAAAAATACATATTTTTACCGATGGGTTTAATGATGGGTGGATGGTCCGTGGTAATGTTAAAGCTGTCACCTTGTGGTAAACAGCTGCCGGTTTTGCCATTATGAGACACGACAGATCCATAGATGGTGGATAATGGAACGCAAATCAAATAAAATGGTTAGGGAATCCCTTGCCCCCGAATCAAAATTGGCATAAGCAATAGATGACTTAATATTTTGTATATTTCAATACACTACGACAACGAAATAGTCAGCCGCCCGTAATCGCAGCTAAAAATTGCTGCATCCTCCCCTCTACTGTGCCAGCCCGCACAAGAATAAGCAAACTTTCACACCAATAAATTCACAATTAGATAATCTACAATTTTCATCAAAGGTTTTTTCCTGTAATGTGACATCCAAAAAACTTATACGCAAAAATATAAAGTGTTAGAGTTGAAAAATTGTTTTTGTCGCGCATTTACATTCTTTTATGAGAAATCTATTAGGTTTAACGTAAAAATGAAGAGGACCATTATTGTAGCTCATGTTATAACAAACACAAAAAAAAAATTCAACTTGATCCAATTGTTAGTATCATAGATTTAGGGCTTTCCGCAGTTATCGTCATTTTCATTCTTTGAGAGAGGATAGGGGGTGAAGCTCCAGGGGGATTTTAGGGGACTTTTATAAAAATGATCCTCTAGTAGTGGTTTATCGATGGGGAAAAATTCAGCCTTACGCTAATTTTTTCCCATCAAAACCTTCATTGACTGGGCTATTAGTAATAGGGTTTCGTTTTTATCCTTTTGGTACGGAACCTTAGAAACTACTACCGCACCAGACTGTAGACTTTTGAAAAGCTGCAATATTCTATTGATATTTTCAGGAAATTAATACTAAAAACCAGATTAAGGTTCAAATTCCCTAAGTATTTTTATCATGTGAAATCAACCAATCATCTGTCAAGGAAGTACTTCAGAATGTGAGTCATGAATTGTAATGCAAATATTTGTGAAAGTTGTTAACATAGTGTTTCATTCTAAACTAATTTATAATTTCATTTGAACTCTTGTTCAGAAATTATAAAAACGAACTTCTTTACTGCATATGTTAATGCAGTAATCCTTACATCCTAGTTCGTTGTTATGAGACGATATAAGAAGCGAGAACTTTAGACAGATTAAAAACTGCCCTTCAGTTCTGTTCTATAATACAGGAAGACAAAGTGACATAGATATAAGTACTTTTATGGGAAGTGAATGTCGCATCAAGTTCAAGAAACTGCAACTAGATCTCAATTACGGTATGATAAAATCTTAGATATTCTCTTTGATTGAATAGAAAGACTTTCACCCAATGTCAGAATCGAGGCCCCTTCTATTCTAACTAGTATATGTATATAAGAAACAATCAGTTGCTTTGCCAAATTCGAGAAGTTGTCGTTTTGTTCCATTTACGAAAATGTGCTGTGAGATGTGTAGAATAAGCGTGAGTAGCGTTAATATCATATTGAATGGATAAGTATTAATTTACCAAGTTCTTTCCGATCATTGTCGTCTTATTGTTTGAGAAAGATGAAAATTTCATTTTAATATTTGAGGAAAAATAATAAACATCATTATCAAACATTTTCTATTGAATTATTCAATAATGTTTTCATGAATAAGCGTTGGTAGTTTTAACATCATATTAAATGGATAATTATTAATTTACCAAATTCTTTTCGATCACTGTCATCTTATTGTTCATAACAATGAAAATTCTATTTTTATATTCGAGAAAATATAATAAAGTTCATTATAAAACATTTTCATTTGAATTATTCAATGATGTTTTCCGATTGAATATTTGTTCCTTTTTAACACGTTCGCGCCGACATGTACCACCAGTGGTACATGTCAAGTTTTTGTAGCAGCCGTGCTTGGCCACCGGTGGTACATGTACAGATTGTCAGTAAATGCATTCTGAAATCCTTACAGTTTTGAGAAAGATTCTCATATTGGATATACGGTCCCTACATAGACATATTCAACATTATATACCACCGTTTCCGCATTTGGCTCAAAAGAGAAAACCTATAGTTTATTAAAACAAACTGAACTAGTTACATTTCAAACTGCGAAAAATAAAAAACGAAATACTTTCAAGTGTGTTTTTCATTAAAACAAGGAATACACATCGCTGGTTCATTAGGACAGTTAGCACAGTAGTTTTAGTTGTGGCTTGCCTGTATCCCTCGGCTTCTTTTATTTTTTGATAGCAAATTGTACATCTTCTTCTCGACTGCCGTGCTGTGCCTTCATATTTTTGTATCTTATGATGGGTAATTGCATTCAACTTTGGTCTTTTGGGAGTTCGATGGACCATATCATTATTTTGTATATTTGGGCCTTCTACTTCTATAACTTCAATTTCTTTAGGTTCGTCCAACAGGCCAGAAATTATATTTTGTCGAAAGTTAAGCATATCCATTTTCTTATTATTGCTACCAAATTTGTTATACAATACCCACGCATTGACAATATAGGTACCAAGAATAACATAATTTTTTTATACCACTTCACCGTTTTACGAAGAGTTGTATAATAAGCCGACATCTGATCGGAGACGTCTACTCCCTTCTTCGCCTTATTATAATCGATGACAGCTAGAGGCTTCAATACTTGTTGTTCTTTTTTAGGCTTTTATAAGCAGATAAATTCGCATGTACCACCGGTAGTACAGAGCGGCTCTAAATTGATTTTCCTGCAGGAGCCGTTATGTACCACCGGTGGTACAAGCAAAAAACAAAAAAAACAGTATTGCAAACATTAAAATATACGAAAAGAATTAATTATAAAACCCAAAAACAAATCTGACTATTGCGGCCCTTGGTGTTTTCACTACTTCACCCGTCGGCGCGAACGTGTTTTACTGACATGTATATAGGAAATTCTCCACAAATGTCACGCAAAACAGTGCTGAATTTATCCAGTATTTATAAGCCTTTTGAGTTTAATCAAATAATTATCTGTCTTAAGATTCTGCAAAATTTTCTCCATGCACTCAATGTACAAAATTTCAATATGTTTCAGTTCATGTGATATAAGGCTAAAACAATCTGTTTTTCATTTCAGCTCATTCTTTTTAGTACCTTCCTCACTTTGTCATATGGACATCCTGGAATATACTATGATTCAAGTAAGTTTTTTCAACTATAGAAAATAGAAATATCCTTAATTATTCATTATCATGGTATCTACAATGAAACAAACGCACTAAAATTACTACTGAAATCAAACATTCATTATATTTTCTTTATTTTTTATAGTTTTCTTGAAACATTTAGATGAAACTCTAGTTCACTTGACGTTTCTAGTAGTTAAAAAAACTAGTCTTCATTAATATTTGTACAAAAACATTCAGGAATCATTTTACAATACTTTTCAACAAATTTTCTCAGATAAATAGAAGAATATTTTGTCATGAATGAGGACTATATCTATTACATTCATTGAAATGGACAAATCTCTTTATTTTCTCTATTATATATTCAAAGAGATTCGCCCGTTAATAGATATTGATATTTTTTGTTTTGTCAAATTCATCTAGCTATATATAATGTAGAATTTAAGTTCGCCGATTTTTGAGTATTATTTATTGGTTTTTCAAAGCTGTGCTATCAGTTTTTAGTCATATTATCCCTGAAAATTACGACTATTACAGTGTATCGAAAGTCAACAGCGAGATGCGGAAGTAGTATATATATATATATATATATATATATATATATATATATATATATATATATATAAATATATATATATATATATTTATATATATTATATAAGTTATATATATATATATATATATTTGGATATATATATATATATATATATATATATTTATTTCAATTGTTGTTGCCTGTGATCTATTTTTAACTTTTTGATAATTATTAGCAATAACAGGCTTGGTGAATCTCAAAAACCTGGATTTTATTAAAAAGTTGACGTTTCGCCACGACATTCGTGGCTTTTTGAGATTCACCAAGCCTGTTATTGCTAATAATTATCAAAAAGTTATGTATATATATATATATATATATGTATATATATATTTATATATATATATTATATCTATATATATATATATTTATATATATATATATTATATCTATATATATATATATATTTATATATATATATATATATATATATATATATATATATATATATATCTATTGATTTTAGATTCACTACAAAATTTTGTTCAGTGAGTTCATTAATGTCAGGAAGTAAATGATAAACACTTTGAGCACCTTACTAAATAGAATTTGTTGTTTATTACAACTTGTTTCGTGCATTTTTATCAACCCTGAACAATTACTAGATATGTTTTTATATTTTCTGTAGAAATATTATAATTAAATTGTAATTATATCCACATACTCCACCTTGTGTGACTTTCATAATAAATATCCATCATTTCATGCTTTTTCTTTAATAAATTTGGGAGTAGTAAAAAGTTATATTCAAAATTCGATATCTCGAAAACGGTTGAATTTAGGTAATGATGTGCTATGTAAGTTTTGTTCAGAATTTTGAGCAGAATTGAAATATGATATAATATATAGGGTGTTCTATTAAAGAAGAAGCAATTCAATTTCTTCAGTACCTTTTGACTGACCCCGTATACTTAATTTTTATTTAGTGTGATAGATTTTGAAAAACCCTAAAACTTTTGTATTTGAACATTTTTTACTAGCTATCTTACTTTGGTAAATAATCGACCGTTTCCATACATATCAGCAACCCTGTGTATGTATATAATATATATATATATATATATATATATATATATATATATATATATATATATATATATATATATATATATATATATATATATATATATATATATATATATATATATATATATATATATATATATATATATATATATATATATATAGGTATATATATATATATATATAGAAATATAAATTTTACATGCTTCAAATTGGCTTCTCTAGCGACCCTTTTCATAGGAAATGAGCTAAAATTTGGCACTAAGGTTTATTTCTGATGATAACAATAAACCTGGGCATTGACAATCAATAGATTTCGATCAACATATCCAAAATTGAGCTCTCTGCAGCATACATGAAGCTGACAAAATCAATTCTTGGAGGATTTTTTGACCGCGAAGCACCTTTCAAACTGAGCAAGAGTGTTGAAAATGTGTACGTGAATTATATTGATGCTTAGAGATTGACCTTTGACGGAGTAATTTTTTTTACCTGAACGCCGTTATTTTCACAAAGAGATTTTAATTTTTTTTTTGGAATCTGAAGCTGTGCGCAATTCCACAGATGCTCAAGATTGAAAAACTTGGTTCAAAATTCGTACATAATTTGAGTGGATATAAGATAACTGCCTTCGATCATTTTAAATTTTCTTCTGAAACACCATCTTTTTTATGTAGGGATTTCTAGTTTTCCAGTCGTTTTTATGGTTTTGTGCACCTCGAGAACTTCTGCTCATTGAATGAGAATTTTCAAATTTGATACGTGGGTTGAATTATTTATTATTGATGAAGTACACCAATGATTTTTTTTACCGCCGCAAAGATTATATGGAATCTTAAGCATTTTTTAATATTTTTCTGCATTGCCACTCCGAATTCAGAACGAAGGCTGAAAATGTGAAGGTGAAATAGCTTGATATTGAGGAAGTGTTATTTGGTGGTTTAAAATGTTTTCTCTCACCACCGCAACTTTTATGTGAAATTTGCATATTATTAAGATTCATGTATCTCTTCAGCCCCTCCAAATTGGCTTAAGAGGTTGAGACGTGGTGTGTAAAATAGAACAAAATGAAAGGAACAAAATTATTTCAGTAACTGAACTCTGCCTTATATATTTCTGTTATTATTAAATGAATATAGGACAGAATAAATATTTCCTCAATAATTAAACAGCTACGTAATCATACAAGTGCCCTAGAAGATTATATATGGCTAATGAGTAAATTTTCTAGTACGTTCTATTTCCGTCAGATAATCATAAATAATTACAACTCATTCCATTATAGAAATATTGTATTTAGCGTATTTTTTAAACCATCAAAGGAGATGAACTGCAATTGAACGAAGATAACTTATTTCTAATTTAATGACGCATTTACATAACAAAATAGTAATAAATACCAAAATTCAAAATATACAAGAATCAAGATATCAGCTGATTATGTATGAATTCCAATTTCTTAAAGTTCACATATCTTTTTCTCCCTTCAACTTCATAAAATCGTGACTATCTGTAGAAGAGCCTTGTTTGTTCAAAAATAATGAACAATTTGGAAGCTCGTGTTTCGCGAAAACATAACTAAACCCTTCCACGTTAACTTTTTGATTCATGGACTTTTTTCAATTGAATTATAAAACGACAACACACAAATGCAAGTACAATGTTTTATTTTTTTTTTATTCAATAGTTTCAAGAATTCGCATGGGACATATATGTTCCTGGATGATTTATTAATGGATTATTATCGTCCCATCAGGCATAACAGATACCAACGATTGAACCTATGTACGAACAATTAAAAAGCAATATAAACTCAACGCAATGTTGAATTGAGTTTTTCCTTCGACGGCAAGTGGTCACAAACATTATGCAAAGACATCACAGACTTAGACGGTCTGCTATACAAGGTGTGTCATTTTACGCTAGCATTTTGTCTGCCATAGCATAGTTCCGTCACTGGAACAATTAACTGAATCAGCGAAACTTCTTCATGGTGAATCTCTTGGAATAATGACCAGCTGTCAACTACTGAAGTTAACAAATCCTTTTCTACGATTTATTGGATTTGATATATCAAAAATACCAGCTAGCTGATATGCAAGATCAACCCCTCCCATTTATTTATTGCACAACAAGACTCTTCTTCTAAATTTCTCGGCAATTTAAATGATGAACAAAACTAAATTTGAATTTACTACGTTTATTATCAGAAAATATTTTGAAAAATATAACACTGCGATTGCAATTTCGGTCACTAAACCATAATCGGGCAGATTGAGTTAAGAACTGAATACAGAATTATAGATTTGCGGTTACGGGTGGGAAAATCTTTAACATATTTTGGTCCTCTAACAGAAAAAGTTGCAAATGTCATACCTAAATGTAATATTAAAATTGCTTTCAAACCTAAGACAGAACTCTCAGGATTTTTATTCAAGGCTAAAGATATCACTTCAAAATTTGAAAGTTCAGGAGTTTATAAGTTGATTTGTCCTGTATGTAAAGGAGTATATATAGGTCAGACTGGTCGATCGTTCAAGACAAGATTTAAAGAACACCAACAATCTTTTTTGAAAAATAAAACGGATTCAACGTTTTCAAATCATTGCCGTGAAAACCATCACCCATTTCCACAAACAGATAATTTTAAAATCATGCAAAAATTACCGAAAGGAACCAAACTTACTTACTCAGAATCATTAGAAATTTTTAAACTCAATCATAATGCAAAAGATACCTTGCTGAACGACCAGATTGACCTGATATATTCTCCTATATTCAGTGTATTCAAACAATAACGACCTTTCTAAGAACATTGTATTGTACCAATTTGGGAAATTCACTCGATTAGCCCTTCTTGAAATATGTTCCTCTTGTCTATTTAAGTACCTGCAATAATTCTTTTCCATCCGTAAGCGCAAATCTATAATTCTGTATTCAGTTCTTAACTCAATCTGCCCGATGATGGTCTAGTGACCGAAATTGCAATCGCAGTGTTATATTTTTCAAAATATTTTGTGATAATAAACGTAATAAATTCAAATTTAGTTTTGTTCATCATGTTAAATTATCACGTAGTAACGACGGATTCCATCAACAATTTGAATTAATTTTAAATCTAACTTTATTCGTTATGTCAACCAATCCAATTACTGTTTTATGACAGTTTCTTACTACAACTAGTATGTCGAGTAAAATGAATAAAGTAGACCTTGGAGGCTAAGATATAACAAACACATAATGACTAAGTATAAAATAGTCACTCTAAATGCTAAAGTTCATCAAACAAATGTTTTCAATTTCGAATCTATATTCCTCTTCAATTCATCAACTGCTTCTCACCAATGGTAAATCATTTCACGAAGATTGCAGCTCCTTAATTGAAAAGAAAGTTAACACATAAGATGTAGTCTTTCTTTTGTCAGTTCAGTGGAAACGTAGTGAGGTTTTGTTCCTTTCACTGCTCTTGTAACGCAGTAAACAAGAACATCGACATTTACAATGAATTGGCGAGATAAGTCTTCGTTTTAAATAGAATCAAAAATAAATAATAACATTACGTAACAAAACTTTATATATATATATATATATATATATATATATATATATATATATATATATATATATATATATAATTATTTATTCGAATTGTTGTTGCCTGTGAACTATTTCTAATCTCTTGATAATTATTAGCAATAACAGGCTTGTTGAATCTTAAAAAACTCGATTTTATTAAAAAGTTGACGTTTTTTTTGAAGACAACAATCAAATATTTTAAACCTATTTTGTACATTACGTGCGTGAAGGTTTCTGTGGTTTCCTTCCCATCTAATATCAACAGACCTGTCTGTTGATATTGTACTAAATAGCACGTAATTAATAACAGAAGACGGCCAGAGCCGTAACATTTTTTCAAATGAATACCTACAACTTTTATTATTTTATTCGATTCAGCATCAAAAATAAGGGCTACTTTGTATAAGGTCGCCTATTCCTAAATCTTATGGTTTTCGAAATATTTGCAAATTAATGGTTTTTGGTTAAAAAAATGATTTCCTGAAATTTTGTAATAGTAGGCGTGTGATGCCATTTTTGTTCTCGGCCCGGTTACCATGAAAACAAATTCCAAAGAGATGTCATTATTCGAAAAATTATATATTATATAAAATATAAAAAAAATTATATATTAACACAATCATGCCAAGTCGTTTGAATTATACAAACGAAGATTACCTGAATTTGTTTATTATTTATGGAGAGTGTAATAAAGTGATAACAAGAACATGTGATATTTTTGCTGCTCGGTTTCCGCAAAAAACCAAGCCATCACCAAATAGGTACCGTTAAAAATATAATGCAAAATTTTATAAATGTTGGATCTGTCAAAAGCAATACGCAGAAAATTAAACCATACCTATTTGGTGATGGCTTGTTTTTTTGCGGATACCGAGCAGCAAAAATATCACATGTTCTTGTTATCACTTTATTACACTCTCCATAAATAATAAACAAATTCAGGTAATCTTCGTTTGTATAATTCAAACGACTTGGCATGATTGTGTTACTATATATAATAATTTTTCGAATAATGACATCTCTTTGGAATTTGTTTCCATGATAACCTGGCCGAGAACAAATATGGCATCACACGCCTACTATTACAAAATTTCAGGAAATCATTTTTTTAACCAAAAACCATTAATTTGCAAATATTTCGAAAACCATAAGATTTAGGAATAGGCGACCTTGTACAAAGTAGCCCTTATTTTTGATACTGAATCGAATAAAATAATAAAAGTTATAGGTATTCATTTGAAAAAATGGACTTTTTGTAGTTTTTCAACATCCATTTTTGTAATACTCTCCTGAGCACCCTGTATATTAAATGTCAAAAATCTATTCATCTTATGCTAAAACAGAACCACCTCTATTAGGAAATTTATCTTTATTGGGCAGTTATACCGTTCTTTTTGAAGAAAAAGTATATTATTTCATAAGGAGGAGAAGTGTCACTTTTCATGGCGAGCTTGAGCTTACCCGCCAAACGCAGTGAGGCGGGTAAGCCTCACTGCGTTTGGCGTGAGGCCAATGAAAATTTAACGTTTTGCCGCGATATTCGTGGCTTTTTCAAAACTTTTGAAATATTGAAATTTCTTTGACATTTATTGATTTGAATTGTTAAAAATACTACTATTTTTTATAGAAAATTTTTTCGGCTGTGGCCGTTCTCTGTTATTTATTACGTGCTATTCAGTCCAATATAAACATTCAAATCTGTTAATATTATATGGTAAGGGGGATGAGAAGTCAAAGAATAGGGTACTATCTATCTTTTTTTCAAAAAAATTTTATTACGGTTGTGGCCATCTTCAGTTATTAATTACGTGCTATTTAATCCAATATCGATAGTCAGGTCTGTTGATATTAGATGGGAAGGGAACCACAGAAACTTTCACCCACGTAATGTACAAAATAGGTTTAAAATATTTTGTTGGATTGTTGGATTTGTCTTTGAAAAGACATTACTTGTAATTTTGGAGATCACATGTTCTAAACTATATTTTCTTTTTAGAAAAATTGAAAATTCTAGATGTTTAGATTTAGTCTGAGAAGATGAGTTGTTATGGTTAGAGTTTGTTTGTTGAATTATTTTGTTTTGATTTATGTTGTTTCTTAGAAAAATTAAAAAATTTAATCTGCGTATATTGAACTCAAATGTTTGATATCTATTCTATCATTTACGACTTTATTTAAATTTTTTTGAATATGTAACATTTCTAAAATTTCTCTGCGTTTTTGATCTTTCTATTTGGTGCTATTAAAGTTGAAACTATGATTCTCATTGTTTTTATGTTAGATTAGTGCTGTGGTTTGTGTTTTGGTATATTTGATCTGCTTTTAATCTTTCTTCTGAATTTTTAAAAGTTTGTCCTATATATGATTTATTACAATTATTACAGGATATACCTACTATAAACAACATGAGATTTTTGCAGAAGAAATGTTTTACTTTTTAATTTGGAATATATTTGCTTTATTTGATTTTGTGCAACAAAAATAGAATTCATAAACTTTACAACACATTAGAAACGTCAAACAAAGAAAATATTAACAAAAAATATATTCCTCTTCCTATAATCCTCATTTAAATAATAAAATATCACATATTTTGAATCCACACGATATTAAAGTAGTCCACACTGCACAAAATCAAATAAAACAAATATATTCTTAATTAAAAAGTAAAGCACTTCTGCAAAAATCTCATGTTGAAATTGTTGTCTCGTCAGAATTTTACCTGCCAAAGAATTTGTGTATTAGTTAACTCAATTTAAACCTGAAATTGTCGCAGGTATTGATGTAAGTATGGAATTAGTGATTAATCCATGAAATTTGTTTTCATTACTTGATGATTTGTCATATCCACCAGTTTCATATTATCATACTCATCAAAAATTATGAACATAGTTCACTATTATTACAATTTCTATGACTATACTATTGTCAGGTTCTGAAAAGATCTGCCATATTTACTTCACCTTCCTCAATAGTTCAGTCCGAAATTTGATTAAACAGAGCAACCGCCAATTCATCTCACATTTCATATTTCGTAAACTTGATTGAAACACCGATTCAGTTTCTCGTAATTATCAACTGAATACTCATTTCAGCGCACGGTTTGAACCCAGGAAGTTATAGTGGCGGTGGAGGAAATAGCTATGGGGGTGCACAGTATAAAGTAATTGAAAGCTACTCCGCGCCTGATGAAGGTCTGGGCAACTTTGGAAACGAGCAACATGGTGCCGACTCACACCAAGGGGGTGGAAGTGTATCGCAGGGAGCAGACTATCACCATGGGGTCAGTGTAGTTGGTTTAGGTAATCAACAAAAGGGACCCAGCTTCGACTTGACAAAACACGGAGGTAAGATTTCATTTATAGAATATATTTTTACCTGAATTTGATCAATCAAGGCAACGCTTTGGAAAACATTTGAATATCACTATCAAGTTTACTGTCATAGTACAAGTTTTCGAACGGCATTATTATTCCACTTACTAACCTTAAGTTCCACATTCTATTTCTATGGTTTGAGTATTTCAGAGCAGATAATTTGCAGCTGATGTCATTACCATAAAATTATATATTTAAAACAAAATGTAACTGATTTACGAGGTTATACCTAACGTGACCATTTATTTTTTGACTCAAAACGGGACATTAGTTTATTTCAATTAACAGGTAGTCAATAAAAAAAAAAGTTTTTTTTCAACTATTTATTTAGAAAAAGTTACCTATTAGTACAAATTAAAAAATATATTCAAATTGTTTAGTTATATTTATAATATTTATCAGAGGAACAGATCTGCTTCAATATAGCTGGTGATGATTTTAAGTAAGAATAGAACTCTTGGCAAGTTTTTTTTATATTGACCTTAGTTATCAACATCGCCTTTAGAACTAGTGTTTGTAACTGGGTTTTTTCCATTGTCCACAATTTGTTCATCAACGAAAATACTCTTTCTACTGGAGCATTTGTAGCAGGCAAACATAAAATATATTCAATCAAAATACAAAAGTTTTCATGCTGAAGATTGTTGGTGTGAAAATGTTTGAATACTTGAACCCAACAAGTTTCCGTGGAAACATTTAGATTATTCCATTCGGTTACTTTTTGCGATGTGATATAGTTAGAAATTAATGAAAATTCGTCAAAAACTTCTGTATCTTTATTACAGTCAATATATTCGTTTTCATTTAAGACATCCAGAGATTTTTGAACCTCTTCCCATGCGGGTACTTGTTTTGAATCTGCCCAATAAAATATCTTCATTTCTTTGGTAAGAAAGCTTGTCCACTGCTCAAGATACTCACTCAAGATACTCGTCCTATTAACAAACTCTTCATCGATAACAGTACCATTATCTTTCGATTTCGCCATTAATTGACGGACTGTGAATGGGATAAACTGATTAGTCTGTTTCTGAGTCGAATTGTCTTTTAGTTGACTGACTTCTTTTGCAGCTTCAATTGCCGATACAGTCTGACCTTCAATCTTCAATACAGCCTGATGAATACTTGCTGACTGAGTGTGTAAAAAATGAAGCCACAATTCTGATGTGGGATCTTCAAAAAAGTGTTTTAGTAACAAGGGACATATTTCAATGCTCAAAAAGTAGTTTTTTAATGGCTGGTACATTTTTAAAACTCTTTCCAAGGCAGGCATCCGAGCATTTGTTGATATTCCGTTTCAGTTTTGGCGCAAAACTCCTTTAGAGCTTCAACTCGAATCTTGTAAATATAAAAAAATGAATATATCTTCACAATAATGCTTTCGTAATCTAAGGGTAGCCCGTCTGCAGCGGATTTGATTGCATTATGAATTACATGGGCTCCACATCCAATACCTATAATTGGCTTTTTCAGAGATGATTGTAATTTCGTCAACACATTATTAGTTCCTCGCCTAGCTGCGCCCCCGAAATTGACATTGGCATTGTCCCCACAAAATGTCACGACTTTTGCTGTCAACTTATCATCTATCAACACTTTGTTTAAATAATTGACAATGATTTCTGAAGTCTCACCTGGTTGGTCTTGGAGGTCTAAAATTTTTACTTACACGCCTACTAAAGGTTGAAAAAAGCATACTACAATAGGGAATATTTTCTTATTACCGTGATTTGAAGCGTCGTTTAGAATTGTAATACAATTGGACTCATCAAGTTCATCTTTTAATTCTTCCATCGCTGTACGCGCCAAAATATTCACTACAATAGCTTCTGATTTCGTACGAGGGCACGTAAATTTGGGTTCAAAACATGATTGAATTAATTTCGAAGCACAATCATTAGAGCGAAAACTATGGTTTTCTTGTATCGTATCATAAGCCCAGACGCCTTCTGCCGCGGCGATATCCAAATCCTTTGATGTTGGAGCGTTTGACTTCTTGAAAAAGTTTAACACTGAAGAACTGGAAGCGGCGGCACGATCGGCACTTTTATGTTTTTCAGACTTCAAATGCTGTTCAATATCACCGGCACCACTGTGGGAAACACTAAATTCTGTACTACACTTTTCGCATCTGACATCTGAGGAAGTATTTATTTGCTTGATAAACGGATATTTTGCTTGTAAGCTAACATTGAACGAACATTTGCGTTTCGGCATATTAACTTATGATTTCAAAATAAAAGAACTTTAAGTTATTTACTACACGAGCATCGAACAACAACAAAACAAACAATAGTCAACCAATAGCGCACGCGAGCGATGACGTATCGGCTATCGTCGCGTCGGCCGACGACGCGGTTTCGCTCCCGCACACCGCTCGCGTTCAGCTGGCCAAATATTCAATTTTCGCGCGGTTTCCGAAAACGGGACAATTTTGCGTCCCGGAGCTCATTTCCGGGACACCGGGACAGGTAATCAAAAAAAGGGACAGTCCCGTTCAAAACGGGACGTCTGGTCACGTTAGTTATACCTGAATATTAAATAGCAGTTTACGTAACAACTATGGAATACCATGTATTTTGGACAAGTATTTTAGATTTCGGAACCAGTCGTAGGTTTGTCCTGCTAGTGCAAAAAAATTTTATATAGTCTTGATGCGTACACTTTTTTTCCGTTAACCGTGTGCATCATCAAATGAATTCATAACTGAATTTATTTGTAGAACAATATTAGAAACATTCTGACTCGTGTTTATATGTTGAAATTAGCACAAATATTATAAAGAATCATTTCAATTTGTTTAAAATGATTACTATAGTTAAATGACAACGTGAAAGTAAATTAATTCTTATTATCTGAAATGATGATGAATCTTATTTCACTTTCTTCCAACATTCGTGATTTTTTCCTCAAATCATCTTTAGCTTTAGGTTGGTTTGATAGTATGATTTCATAATAAATTTTTTGATCTGATCAATGCTAAAGACTTTCAATTTCTTGGCTTTATAACGAATGCTCTTCTTGTTTAGAAATGCGATAACCTTTGAGAATGTGTTATGTCTATATAGTTCTTCACTGAGATGGTGCTTCTGCAGATGGAGTTAGAGTGTTGAAATTTGGTACGTCGATTAAGGTTAGGTTGAAATATGATTCTTCATGGGTTCAAACTCTTTTCCTCAACCGCACTGCACTTCGCGGAGACTATTCCATTCGAAACACATCTCGACCAACTTCTCTTTCAGTACTCGCTGCACTTCTCGAGGTTTCGATTTTTTTTTTGAATAAAATAAATTATTTGAAACTTTTTATAACGGTTTGCTATTAAAGCGTGATTGTTCAGTACGCCAATTCTTTTTTGGATGAAATGTTTCACTTTGTTATTGTTATTTCGGTTGGTTATGATTTTTCAAACCATAAATTACTCTGTTCGAACCTCATCTTGACATGATGCGAAAATGATGACTTTTGTGACGGAACTCTGCTGCTTCCTCGTTTAAGACTTCTAAACGTAAGAGTAGAAGTCTTTTACAACGGCTTTGCCTGTCTATCTGTCCGTCTGTACGCATGCGTCAGAGGAAGACCTTAGCTCTAACCAGATTCTGAACCGGGATGGTCGATATAACCTTAAAGTCGAGAACTCCAATGACCTATGACATTCAAGTCGATCACGTGATCTAAGTATCTCGAGAACGGTAAAATATGAAGAAAAAATCTTATAAACAAGATTTAAATGAGTTATTTTCAGTTTGATTAAATTTTTTAAGTTTGTCCTATGGGGCCGTTCAAGTATTACGTAACGCAATTTTTGAAGATTTTTCACCCTCCCTCCCCCCTATGTAATGCTCCGTAACGTTTTCATTAACCCCTCTTCCCCCCCCTTTAAACGTTACGTAACACCCAAGTGACCACTGTTACCTAAAAGTCACAAATATGTTGCGCAAAGTATGGGAAAGTTGCTAAAACACCGTTTTTATTGTTTTAATCGTGTTTTCGTTAATAATAAACAAAACAAGAGATTTTTATTCAATAAACAATCATACATAATGTGATATGTTGTAAAGGACTCAAATTTGTCCTAATCAACTTTTACTACTAATCTTACATTTAATTATGCCGATTTCCTGACTTAGCCCTGTCGTTGCATACATTTTTAGCTAACTTCATCCACCATTATTTTTCTCATGCATTATTCAATTTTCGCTTATTAGCAGGTTTTCACTTTGAAAACCTGCTTATTGAAATGGGTGCGATTAGCAGAGTAGGACCTAGGCCCAAGATAGTTTTTCGTTTCATGACATTTCAGGATGCTTGGCATCAAAAACCCAATTTCAAAAGTCTCTCTTTCTCTACATATGTATGTAAACTGGCAACGGAAACAAAATATAAATGACGAATAATACAGTCGAGATATTCCCCATAAAACATAAACGGATAGAGTTGCCAACTTGGGACAACAAAATAAAACTGACTTACAATACAATCGACGGATTCCCCATAAAAAATAAACGAAAAGAGTTAACAACTTCGGAGATTCAAATTCTCTAGTTTTTTATTTCAATAAAAATCAATGTTACGTAGCGCGTTGTTCGAACCCCCCTCCCGCCCCTGTAACGCATCGTAATGTTTTACAAGACCCCTCCTCCCCCCAAATTGCGTTACGTAATACTTGAACGCCCCCTATACACACATAACCTAAATGTCGATTAGATGTCCTGCTTTACGCTCACTTATATGGAATTGCTAACTTGTTTTATATTATAGTGCACTTATCAAGCGAGTACGTAAAACTTTTATGCTCTACTATGAATCTTGATATCCGGTTTCGGGAGTAGGCGACCTCTCTACAACTATTCGTGTTGTGCATGATACAGTGATACACGAATAGAAGGGACCTACAGTTTTACGACGGTTTCGAAAGTCTTTATAGAGAGGTTTTTTTAGGCAGAATACTTCTCATTGGTTTGCCATTGCCTTCCGAGAGGTGGCTCCGCAATAATTCGTTGGTTCGGCCGGGATTCGATACACATACCTTCTTTTTAGTAGTCCAACACACTGACTACTGAACTACGGAGCCTCCTTCATACATATTTAATCATTACAGCTCTAAAATGATCCAAAAATATATTTGTTCTCTATCTTTGATCAGAACAGAGGAACGAAAATTTTGCATGATTTTCAATGTGTTTGTTGAATGTATTGAAAAAAACAGTTATTTTTAAATTAAGATGAAACCCTGCCTCAATTCAAAATATATGATTGATTTCAGGAGCTAGCCATCACGGCGTCTTTGGAGGAAGTTTCGTTGCTTCAGGAAAATACACTGGCGATGAAGGAGGCCATAACGGAGGAGGACATGGTATTCATCACACATCAATCAACAACCACGGTAGTCACGGTGAATATGCAGCTCTTTTGGCTGCCAGTATATCTGGCGGAGGGTCAGAAGAGCAATATCATCATTGATTTCCTATTCGTAATGTGTGTTTTTACTTGTAAATAATTTGTTTTAATAAATTTTGTTGACAATATTTCCTCATTGAACTAAAATAAACATTAGGTAATAGTTATTTATGTACCAAGTGCGTTATATAGATCTTAACCCTCGGGCCAAAGGCCCTCGGGCCGAATGTTACCCTCCGGATCTAGTAACGCACGTGGTGCATACAATATTTTATTTTTCCGGGAAGAATTATTTTATTATAACGAAAAATCGATTTTAAAATCGGTTCATTGCTCCTATACTTTCCATTTTCTTTCTCATAGTAGGCATGTCATTTGTTGATATGTTGACGTTTGTTGAATATTTTTGTCATTATATTTAGTGAATGTCATTGCTGCTTTAGTGAATTTACCCAAGAATATCATAGAAAATGCAGCGAAAGCTGCGAATACTTCATTGCCGGAGAAATCCAGTGTCGTATACGACAAGGATTATGAAGTATTTAATCGATGCAAGTTGCTTCAGTTGTCCTGGTACAATGAGCGGGTGTTATGATCCATAATGCTCATTCATAATGCCCTAGGAAATAATGAATGTATTTATAGCAACCGTATCCAAGGTAAAATAAACAAATAATAAGTGAAAAATAAAAAAAGTTTTATGACAAATTCAAGTTGATGGAGGTACTTATGAAAACCGGTTATATGGAACTGTGGGCGTTATTTCGAGGATCAATCGATTATTGGTATTAATTATTCTATGAACAATTAATATAAACATATATATACATATATATATATATATATATATATATATATATATATATATATATATATATATACATATATATATATATATATATATATATAAAGGGTGATTCATGAAGGGTGGCGACCTGCCGTATCTCAGAAAACATCTATGTCTATGTATTCGTCCGCGTTTCATTTCAGATATTCTTATTATGAGGGTCGCAACATTCGGTTAGTTGCCTCTAAAAATCCGTTTTAACCAACAATGTTCAGTTATTTTTAATATCACAAATAATGTAAGTTTGATGGATATTTATCATTTTGATTGTTTTAATGTTGATTTTGTAATTGTAGCCCTGAAGAAGTCAATAAACATTGACGAAAGCTTGGACATTGTCTAAAGAGTGTTATTTCGTATAACTGAAGGCTGAACCACCCCGTTAATTATTCGGATATATATATATATATATATATATATATATATATATATATATATATATATATATATATATATATATATATATATATATATATATATATATATATATATATATATACAGGGTTGCGATAAAGTATGGAACCAAGTAAATATCTTTCGAACGAAAAGGAGAATATTTATGAAATTTTGCAGGTAAGTCCAATAGCGCAAAATGCATCTGATGTATGACTTTTTGTTGATAATATACTTCCGGTTGTACCGGAAATAGACCCTAAGTCGCTTATTTTGAATAGGATACCCTATACATTATTACATTTTTGGATTCTTCTTGAGATTCTAGACAGATTCTATGCATCATGTCCTATACCTAAGTCTAAGCGTTTTTGACATATTTAGGTTTTTATGTCAAAAACGACGATTGCAAGCCCTAATATAATTATCAATTGTTCCTATAAGGAAGCCTTTTTTACTTACTTTGGGTTAGATTCCTTGTTGAGAAACCCACTAGAGGACCCACTCTAATAGATTTTGACTAATATTTGGATAACTAGTTATACAGGGTATGCAAAAAATAAGATCTAAAATGAGATTGAGAAAACTGACAAAAATCAATTTTTTCAAATGGAAACCCCCCATATTCTTTATTTCGTAGTATTAAGCATTTAAAAAGAAGGTAACTTTGTATGAGGTTATCTTCACCTAAAATTTGAAGTTTTCGAAATATTGCCAATTTGATATTTTTATATGGCAATTTTGCATTCAATCGTTAAACAATTAGATCTAGGATAGCGACGATCGTATTTGAATTTCAAATCATCGTTATACTCGTTTATTACTTACTACATATGCATACACACAACATCAATTTGTTTATCTGAACGTTTTTTTACGGTAATGTAAAAAACTCAAAAGAAGTTGAATTGATTTTTGTCAGTTTTCTCAATCTCATTTTAGATCTTATTTTTTGCACACCCTGTATGACTAGTTATCCAAATATTATACAAAATCTATTAAAGTAGGTCCTTTTCAACAAGGAATCTAACCCAAAGTAAGTAAAAAAGGCTTACTTATAGGAACAACTGATAATTATATTAGGGCTTGCAATCGTCGTTTTTGACATAAAAACCTAAATATGTCAAAAACGCTTAGACTTAGGCATATGACATGATGCATAGAATCTGCCTAGAATGTTGAGTAAGGTCCAAAAATGTAATAATATATAGGGTATCCCATTTAAAATAAGCGACTTAGGGTCTATTTCCGGTACAACCGGAAGTATATTATCAACAAAAAATCATACATCAGATGCATTTTGCGCCATTGGACTGACCTGCAAAATTTCATAAATATTCTCCTTTTTGTTCGAAAGATATTTACTTGGTTTCATACTTTATCGCAACCCTGTATATATATATATATATATATATATATATATATATATATATATATATATATATATATATATATTACTATATTTCCACGTGAGGTGGGAATAAGGTGAAGTTTTGTACCTTGGATTTTTTTTTAGGCAGAAAGAAATTATCAAAATGTGGTTAAATTTTTTCAACCGCAATATTTCTTGCTTTTTCGTGGTTTTTGAAAATTTACTCAACTCCACAGCTTTTGCAGATTGAGTTAGAGGGTTGAAATTCGGTACGTAGATTGAGTTCATGTTGAAATATAATCCTTAGTAGGGCTGAACTCGCGGAGAGTATTCCGTTCGCATAGCATATCGACCTGATTTGCTATATGACGCGATGCACTAATTTTCATTACTGTTTTTCAATATAATACAGAATATGCGGGATATTTTGAGCTATTGGGGTATAAAGGTTCTCAACAAGCTACCTGTTGAAATGAGGAACTTACCGGAAAGGAACTTCAAAAGGAAAATAAATGAGACATTGGTGAAGGGTGCATTCTATTCTTTGGAGGAATTTCTATTCCATTTTCAATTTGATTATCATTTTAACAAACCATGAGAAATTTGATGATGAGTAAACATTACTTTTATTATTATTATTATTATTATTATAAATAAACTACTTTTTCATTTTTATTTCGGTGTACTATTACAGCATTGTTTTAGACGGAGCTGATCATGCGTTTTTTTATTGGATATTGACTGATAGTCTCCATTGTACATTATTTGATATATATATATATATATATATATATATATATATATATATATATATATATATATATATATATGTCCTCTTCTCATTATTACCCCGAGGCGAAGCTAAGGGGCTATAGTCTCACGACAAAAAGTTAGTAGCTTGTCCGATTTTAAAAATTTCAACGTTTTCAAAAGATTTTCCCCACGAAGAATAAAAAAATTATAGCGTTTTTTAGATTTATTTGTCTATCGACATGTGGTGCTATCTATAAATCTTAAACCTTAACCGATTTTTACAATAATGAAATAAAATGATAGCATTTAATATGTAGTTTTTCAATTTAAATAATACATTTCTAGGCGCCACCTAGAAATGAAAAACTTACTAAAAATTATGAACTTTTCAGGAAAATAATGCTTTTTGCGGATGATACGACGTGTATTACTTGGAGAAATTCAAATTCTGCAACGCTGCACTCTGAAATGACACTTGATCTGAGATGGATCAAGTCCTGGTCTGATGCAAACTTACTTTGCTTCAACGTAGATAAAACCGTCACCTTGTTTTATAGAGATAACTCCCAGGATCTATTCCTGCAAAACCATGTCATTGAAATATTCGATTCTATCAGATTTTAGGCCTCAATATTGACAATCATCTCAAATTTTCACAGCATATGCATGTCTCAGCTAAAAAATTATTATCGGCTTGTTTCGCCATTAAATTAACCTCAAGTGAATTAGATAAGGCATCTACAAGAATTGCCTATTTTGCATTGTTCGATTCTCATCTTTGTTATGGTCTTCCTTTCTGGGGTTCATGTAATTCTTCACAACTTGACAACATTCTCAAATTGCAGAAGAGAGAAATTCGTTACATGTTTGTACTGAAAAATAGTGTTCATTGCACACTTTATTTCAAGAAAAATGGAATTTCGACGCTTCCTTCTTTATATTAACTTGAATCTGTGTGCTTGATTCATAAGTATGTTCATGCCGTACCCTTGGTGTCTCAGCACGGGTATTCCACAAGATCTTCGGGACAACAAGTTCACGTCACTATTCCCTCCTCTAAATTAGCAAAAAATCCATCATTCACAATGCTGACAAAATTTACAATCACCTTCCAGGGGAATTATAATTTATAACTTCCTTGACCAATTTTCGGAAACGAACTAAATCTTATTTTCTAGATAGACCTCATTACTCTGTAGAGGACTACTATTCTGAGCACTGATTGATTGATATGACCAAATTGAAGAACACAGGCATCACCTCCGATTGAGGAAAATTTGACATTCTCGGTTTTATTGTAAAGTTTGTATATATTTTGAATGGAAATGTGGTGTGACTCTTATTTCAAGGTATTACATTGTTTAGCACATTCGCTGCCGCCACCGCCTTAGTAGTCTAAGCAATAGGTATTTTTTTTCGACATCGATTCCATCTGAAAACCAACTATGCCATCGTGAGGAGGGTAATTCATAGATTAATTGTGTTATGTTTTGGACACGCAAATACCATTATTTATATTTTTATGAACAATTTTAACAAAAAAATCGTACTTTTATTACTTTTTCATTTATAACTAATAAACTAATGGAGTAATCTGGATAGTGTCCATAGCAAATTTGTAGATAATTGAATTACGAAGAGTATGAGACCTCGTTCGACTTAATTGGATGATTAGTAACGAAGATAATAATTGATAGCCAAAGAATTTTTTATTTATTTATTAATTTAATAATTTCGTTAATTTACAACTTACAGGTCTCTGCTTTTGCAAAAAGGTTGCAATGTTTAATTACTTAAAGTAAGTAAAAAGAACGAACGCTGTACGATAATTATTGTTAACGTAATTGCAATTTTATGTATTTAACAGGACTAATTGTAAAATAGCTACTATCGACTGAGGTACTCGGATTTCAATTTTTAAAAAAGATTAATTAACTAGACGTAAAGTGCAATAAAACGTTCATCTCGGATTTTTAAATAAATTCTGCAAAGTTAGTTAAAAAGGGGCGCAAAAATGGCTCCGAATGGCCGACCGGACGAATATGGTGCAGTAGTTAGGGAAGAAGGAGAAGAGGAGAACGCTTAATAGTAATACAATCTCGCGCCGCGCCGACGTTACTACTGCACCATATCAAGTGTAAAAAAAAAAAAAAATTTTTTTTTTTACACTTTATGTGTTTTCTTGAAATAAACATTTTTTTGATTTGATTTGATATATATATATATATATACAATTTTTGCAATTTCTCGGTCACTACCAAACACATGCTGAAAAAGCTGAAACCAAGACAACTGAAACGTGAAAACAAACAAAGTTAATCGTGCGCTTTCGTTTAAATTGAAATAATTGCTGTTAGGGTAGCGGCTAGAAGGGTAGAGGGGCAAAATTTGACCAGTCCGAACGTTTTTTCGTTATGCGATCCCAAAGCTCATCTCGGGGTGGAATGGTATGGATGGCCCACCCTGTATATATATATATATATATATATATAGTATATATATATATATATATATATATATATATATATATATAAATATATATATATATATATATATAATATATATATATATATGTCTATATATATATATATATATATAATATATATATATATATATATATATATATATAAATTATATATAATATATAAATATATATATATATATATATATATATATATATATATATATATATATATGTCTATATATATATATATATATATATATATATATATATATATATATATATATATATTTATAGATAACTAATTGATTGGATACGATGAAAATCCATTATAATATTGTAAATAAAACTTCACAGTTTTTGATTTTCACTATCTTTTGTTAACATGACAATTGTTTCGCCAATACACAGTGTCTTCTTCAGATGTATAATACATACTAACTTTTACAACGAGAATATTAAAAGATGAAAGAAGGGAATATACAATAAGAATGGGGAAAACCTATACGTAATCACTTAGCAGGTAGAAAGTACAAACTGATAATGACTTGAGAAAACACAGTAGGCACAGATATTCAATATTACATCTAGAAACATTTAACTATTCATATCTAATTGGTCATTTAACAAATTATTGGATTGTTTCATACTATTAATTTCATGAGCTTCTAATAAATTGAGTTTATAGCCTTTCTTGTCAATATGTAATATTTAAATTCACTATTAAAAATATGATTTTGTTCTAGGAGATGTGATGCATAAGTAGAATCTAATTTTTCCTTGTCGTAACTTCTATTATGTTATGATATTCGAACTTCAAAGTTCCTGTCAGTTTGGCCAACATAAACTTCAGGACATGAACCATAAGTTAGCTCATAGATCCCTGATTTATTTTGTTTTGTAGTTTTATCTTTTGAATTTTTTTATGTTTTCCAATGGTATTTGACAAAAAGGTTGAAATTTTGAGTGTTGGGTCTCCTATATAAGTGAATAATCTATAGTTTTTATCATTATCTATACGTTCAGAATACCATTGGAAAACATATTATTACATTAACCTTTTGCAATTTTGTGTTACTTCATCAGGGCGTCTGAAATTACAACAAAATTAAGTGCATCATAGTAAAATTTTTTGAAGAAATAGAATACAATGTACATGTTCCTCACCATAACTTGACTTAACTTTATTGTGATTTCAGACGCCCTGACGAAGCAACAAAAGGTTGCGAAAGCTTGGTAACAATAAAAGAGCATAATTTAATATCCTTTTGAGTCAATGTACCTACCTTTATGTCTAATCCGATAGATATATATATATATATATATATATATATATATATATATATATATATATATATATATATATATATATATATATGCTGCCATCCGCTGGCACTCCACTTGGCAGCGCTCCAATCGATCACTCCAAATCAATGCATTTTTTTCTTCATGAATGTGAAAATCCAAGTATATCATATGGCATCGCCCCGAATATAGGATTTTCAAACATTTCTTAATCTAATACGGCTCGGCTCGAATGGCCGCAGTCTAAAAATTCCCTGCCGCGCTGCTCGTGAGTGCCTTAACCGAAATCCATTTTGACTCCCTGTGCTGTATACTGTAGAAATGAAAGGACATTCGCATCACATGAATACATAGTTGCCAAGTTTGACTGTATTAGAGTGCGTGGTGTGACACTGCATTAGTTCAGGTCATATCTTTCTAATAAAATATATGTAGACACAATTAAGGGTGTCCATCGAGAGAGCATTTAGGTTCCTTTTATATTTGTATCAATGATCTGGGCGATAATATGAACTTTTACAAATATATCTATGGTCAATTGTGCTGATGATAGAAACATCTGAAGCAGCAACTAATCTCGCTGACTCAACTGACTTCTACTGACAGGTGCCCCAAGAAAAATGAGTTAGGTACTCATGAACAAAACAAATCAAGGGCCATACTATTTTAAAGTACTTATGCATGATAGCAGGATACAGAGTCCCCTGAATATGTAAATTTGGCAAATGAATAGTCATTGACGTTTTTGAGTATGAAAATTGATCATCTTTCAAACTGGCGTAAACACATCAAGGTATTAAATAAATATTAGCTGCTTCTGTTATTCTTGGCAAATTTTAGAACAATATTTCGATATATATTTTATGAAGATAGTCTACCAAGCTGGATTTGAATCTCAACTAAGACTTATTTTTTATGGTAGTGCTACTGGCAATAAAATGATCTTTAGATTGCAGAATAGGTCACTGAGAAGTATCCTACGAATGAGCAGTAATCGTTCATGCAGAGGTAGATTCAAGAAAATGGTCTTTTGACCTCAGCATCTTTATATAGAAATGCTTAATCTTCGTTTTTAAAAATAAGCTTTAAGTTGAGGTGAAAAACGAAAGCAATTCATTATGATACAAGAACCGTACAACTTAAATGTCCCCAAAGAAAGAAGTTCTTCTGTGAAAGGGGCTGAATATAGCTGCATGAGGTATTATAACAAACTTTCATTAAATATTCGCAATGTGACAGATATCAAGAGGTTCAAAAGTGTAGTCTTTAAAATGTTAACAGAATTGGAGCCATAGATAAGAGTTTTTTGATTCCACTTTTGGAAGAGTGTTTTTAAATTGTTTAATCATATCGTTTCAATCATATTCCGACTTATTTAGTTCATACTGTTCGAAGGTCATTGTATAATGTGAATGATTCATTCTTTATTTGACCCATTTTAACTTCAAGTGTGCAATATGATGATGTCGTTGGATTTTACTAATAACATAAAAATTTATAATTCATAATTCTTATTGTCGCACAAAAATTTTATTCTGGAGGTACCTAATTGAATTGTACGAAGAACCACTAGGCTACTATAAACCAAATCATCATAGTTACCATGATAAAAATGAGTGTAGTGCCGTTACGGAGGAATTGCTACAGTTGTTTCAGTAGGTCTATCGAAGCGCAAACAAGGTTTAGGTGTGAAAAAAACCAACCAAGTACGAGTCGGGCTAGCGCACCGAGGATTCCGTACAAAAAATAATATTGTATGATGTAATTAAAAATTTAAGGTTTTCGCAATTTTTCCTTCATCTGTTGTTCGTACCAAATTTCAAGGTTCTGAGTTCACAGAAAGTACCCTGAAGGTTTTGATTCCCTTGCGAATGTCGAAAATTTGAGGAAATTTGCGGCATAAACGGCTGTATCTTTTGATTGCGTTGGCTTAGAAGTTCGATTTTTACAGCTCCAACAGACAGTAGACCTGAGTATTTGATATAAATTCCAGCTCGATACCTCTTTGCGTTCCTGAGAAAAAGTATCTTGACAGACAGACGGACGGACGGACAACAAAGTTTTTTCCTTTCGGGGTGCGGAACCCTAAAAAATAATGTCCCCAATTCAAAAAATTATTGAATTAATTATTTTGCTGAAATGTCTATTACCTTTTCGTCCATTTACGTTTTTGTTTTTTTTTCTTAATTATTATACTCAAGCAGCAACTGCCATTAGCAAAACTGTTTCTCCACTATCTAGGTATATCGCCAATCAACAAAATTATCTCGTTTAATGTATAAAAGTTGCAGCTAAAGGCGAATCAAAATAAGCGCTACGCCGCCTGGTGACAATCAGAATAACTAAAAATCTTGACATAGTTCTTACGTTCTCCTTTGTTTTGTGTTTGTTTTTGTGTGATTTTTTACAAATATTTATTATTTGCAATCATTTTGAAAGCTATGAGTCGTTCGAATCGTTATTGTTCACTTCCTCAGTGTTCTTCCTGGGAAAAGAAATGTTCAAATGTGAATTTCCATGCTTTTCCTCCAGCTGGTGATAAATATCGTGTTTGTGTAGAAGGGAAAAAGGAATACTCCTAAAGTCTCTACTTTATGTGATCTGATAACTACAGATAGTGCTCTAAACAGTTTCACTGGTCTCAATAATATAAAACTGATTAAAAAACTAAATTTGAATTTACTACGTTTATTATCACAAAATATTTTGTGATAATAAACGTAGTAAATTCAAATTTAGTTTCGTTAATCATGTTAAATTATCACGTAGTAACGACGGATTCCATCAACTAATATAAAACTATTAGATACAATAGTAAAAGCTGTACAATTTGTTTACAGTGATCAACGGTCACATGGATTAACAATCAAACAGCGTATTGCTTTAGTATTGACAAAATTGAAATGTGACCTTACATATGTGACATTATCTCTTTTATTTGGCATTTCACAAGAATTATGCCATAAATATATTTTTGAAATGCTACCCATTATGAGAAGAGATCTTAAGTTGTGTCAGTAAGATTCCCAGAATATTCTGAAATAACTACAGAAAAACATGCCAAAATGTTTTGAAAGTTTTCAATTTACTGGAATCATCTTAGACTGTACAGAAATTTTTATAAAGAAACCAAAGTGCCTTTGCAGCAGGATCAGGTTTTACTCTCAGTATAAATCTAATAACACAGTGAAATTCATGACAGGTGTTTCTCCTGGAGGTTTAATTACTTATATTAGTGAACCATAAGGGGGCATCTGATAAAACGACTTTCCAACAAAGTGACTTAATTTTAAAGTTAGAAAAGTTGATCAAGCCACCATTTTTGAAAGTCAAAAAACAGTTAACTACAGAAGAAGCATTGTTGAATGCCAAAATAGCAGCTGCTACAGTACATATTGAACGAGTCAGTCAGAGAATTAAGATATTCATCTCATGATCTCCTAAAGATTTCTCTCAATTTTGCTACAAAACAAATGATGATAATCACCTACCGCCTCAATAGTTCACTAAAGAAGCCTGAAAAGTCTTTATATTTATGATAAAATTATATTTCAAAAACACAAATAAACACACAACAAATACAACATAAATATTCCAGTGTCAATATTTATAGTTCTACGACTGGCCACATTGGCGCTGCATTCTTATGTTCAGATGCCTAAACCGACAAAAATAATATGTTGTGGCTTCCTCCGGGGAGTGATCGTGAGTGTAATAGGAATGTGAAGGCCCGTAGGTGTTTTTATATTTATATTTGATGAAGAAAAGTTATGAAGAAACTAGTTGTAGATATATTGATGAAAATTGTAAAATGCGCCATTCATTTTTCTGATAAAACAGTCCTTCATCATTTTTCATACAACTAAACCGGTTCATCTTACAGCAAATGCATTTTTATACTTGATGTAAAATTACATTGTTAAACAAAGTTATATGATATAGACTCCTCGTTTCATATGTTTGAACCTACTCAGAATTTGTATAGTAGGTAATTAAAAAAAAAAATTTCCATTATCTGTAATTCAACAGGAAAATGAAGAAAGAAACCAAAATTTCAATTCATCAACTTCAAGTTGAATTAGAACGTCTCATTCTATCTCTTCGTTTCAACTATCAACGATCCTTTGAAGAAAATAACTCATTTTTAGCACAGACCACTTTCGTTGAGCGTTCTTTTTGCTACGCTCAAAAAATACATGAACTGAAGCGGTTAATTGTTGAATGGAACAAATGATAAATGAAGCTTCTGCCAATTAGCGCGTTGAATACAAACTGCTGAACCATCGTCTCGAACTCTCTTCCACGTTTTCGGCATATTTTTATTTTTAGTCATTAACTCAGAAATAATAGGACATTAAATGAGTTGCACGAGTCGTTTTTCAATCTTCTGGACCTCTCTCTCCGAAATTTTTTTATATATACATATACCCATAGATATTATATATATATATATATATATATATATATATATATATATATATATATATATATATATATATATATATATATATATATATAATTAAGTGAACTAGGACATTTATTTGAAACTAATCAAACAAACCTACTAGCGGACCTGGTTATAAGAGTTCACGAAACATCGAAATATCAACAACTACCCTAGACGGTAATTGTTCGAAATGTTAATTTGTTTATCACAATCGATGGAAATTGATAGACAGACTGTTTCGCCCTTATCGGGGCTCATCAGTATCATCCATCCACCGGGAGTGATATCCAAACCAACATTTCAAACAGTCATACATATTTCTTCTAGTAACTCCATGACATATAAATATGACACAGCGCCACCAGTCGGAAACAATTGAACCACATCTTTCAGAACAGAAGAAAACATTTCGGCAACGAGAACAAGTACGTCCGGAACACCCGAAGGTCGCTACCATATTCGCTAAGCAAGAGTAAAGCTGACACATCAATTCGATGCGATTCAACATTACACACCGCCGGTAGCAATCGCCCGAATTTTATCGCAATGGAGCAAATGAATATAAGTAAGAATTATTCGTGTTAAACGGAAAACACGCTCCGTGGTTATAAAATTAAGTAAACTAGGAAATTTATTTGAAACTAATCGAACAAACCGCCTAGCGGAGCTGGTTATAAGAGTTCACGAAGCATCGAAATATCAACAACTACCCTAGACGGTAATTGTTCGAAATGTTAATTTGTTTATCACAATCGATGGAAATTGATAGACAGACTGTTTCGCCCTTATCGGGGCTCATCAGTATCATCTAGGAGGTTTGTTTGATTAGTTTCAAATAAATGTCCTAGTTCACTTAATTTTATAACCACGGGCGTGTTCTCCGTTCAACACGAATAATTCTTTCTTATATTCATTTGCCATTGCGATAAAATTCGGGGCGATTGCTACCTGCGGTGTGTAATGTTGAATCGCATCGAATTGATGTGTCAGATTTACTCTTGCTTAGCGAATATGGTAGCCACCTTCGGGTGTTCCGGACGTACTTGTTCTCGTTGCCGAAATGTTTTCTTCTGTTCTGAAAAGATGGTTCAAGTTGTTTCCGACTGGTGGCGCTGTGTCATATTTATGATGTCATGGATCTACTAGAAGCAATATGTATGACTGTTTGAAATGTTGGTTTGGTTATCACTCCCGGTGGATGGATGATACTGATGAGCCCCGATAAGGCGAAACAGATCTGTCTATCAATTTCCATCGATTGTGATAAACAACATTAAACATTTCGAACAATTACCGTCTAGGGTAGTTGTTGATATTTCGATGCGTCGTGAACTCTTATAACCAGCTTCCGCTAGAGGTTTGTTTGATTAGCTTTCAAATAAATGTCCTAGTTCACTTAATTTTTATAACCACGGCGTGTTTCCGTTTAACACGAATAATTATTACTTATATATATATATTATATATATATATATATATATATATATATATAATATATATATAATGTATTATATATATATAATAATATATATATATATATATAATATAATATATGATATAACAGGGTGTTCCCGAATAACGTCAGATAAATATCATTTTAAGAAAAAAAGTTCTAATCCGCAATGGCTTCCTCACGGAAATAGCAGGGTGTTGAAGTTTGAAACGAAGAAATGAATATTTTTTTTTTAATATCTCTAAACTATGAACCGCTATCAAGATGAAGCTCTAGAACATTGTTATAACATCATAAGCTCTATAAACTGCTGGTGGAATTTTGTCCAAAACAGTTAAGGAGCGGAGAATAGAGGGGCACCGTGTATTTAATTTAACCATAGGAGGTCATTATTGGTAAATAATGCCAGTTTTGGAAGAAATTTCAACAGTTGTTTATAGAACTTAAGGAGTAATAACAATGTTCTGAAGTTCATCTTGATAGCATTCGTAGTTTAGAAAACATTAAAAAAAAATTAAATCAAACACCCTGTATATATATATATATATATATATATATATATATATATATATATATATATATATATGAATATATATATATATATATATATATATATATATATATATATATACTCAGTGTCTCAGGGTTGATGTAAGGTTAGACTTTTACGGAGAACGAAAAATTCGATAATTTGAAAATTTGGGTAATGATATTTGCTGATTCGCTCTATTGATCTCAAAAACTTTGACAAATTCAGTGTTGTCATTTCTACCAAAAAGTAGTTGTATTTATGTTATTTCAAAGGTAAGGCTTTCTGTATTATATAAGCATTTTCCTGGGCTTTTTCTTTCCAGATATTTTGGTATGTCATTTTCTTTCCCATACCCATTTTAACTAGCTTCTTTATTTTCTGTTCATATCATAGCTTCAACTGAATGTTTATTTCATTATTGCAATAATTGAATTCACAAAGAGCTGATAGTTTGGAAGTAGGTAGTTTACCTATATATTGTGTATTAGATTCTTATATTTCTACGTTCATTCAGTGAACCTAAAGATCGACGCCTGTTTCGAAAGTACATTGGACTTGTGAACTGAATCCATAGGTTACAAAATATTTAAAACCGAGGTATGAGAATAATTTTAAAATGTAATAATCAAACGCCAATCAAAAATATGTTGAATGTGTTACAGTTGATGAGTGTTAACCAGAGAATAACCTAAAGGATATTGAACTATATATATATATATATATATATATATATATATATATATATATATATATATATATATATATATATATATATATATATATATAAGATGAGAGAAAATATGTTACCTAGTTATTTAAGTGAAACTCTACATTTTGTAAATGAGTTGCATGAGCATGATACTAGACATCGAAACGATTTCATGATAAGTAAATATAATACTCATTTTATGTTCAAATCCATAATGAGCAGGAGACTTTTTTGTATAATAATCTGCCAATCAGCAGTAAATATTGTAAAAATTATAGAGTATTTAAGAAATCTCTGATAGTATATGTATTTAAAAATTTTTCTTGATGGACATTATGGATGTAATGATTATTTTTGTTATCAATATCTGTATGCCAAATAAAGGTATTATTATTATCATAAAAATATTGGTACCACTCAAATTTATACACGTACACAACAAGGTGAAAATAGAATTCACCTACTCTGCACCGGAAATGGCACATTGTAGCACTACACCACGGAGGGTCACTATAACACAAGTCTCACAACAAAAGACGACAGAATTCCAGAGTGCATATACTTTCGTTATAACTCTTTCTCATGAAGGCCTTGTCAGTAAAAATAATATAAAATAAATATTCAATTTGACACTAAATAGATCTAGAAAAAAACCTATTAAGCAACAGTTCCACCAAAGGAATATTGAGGAACATTTTGTTGCTGAATGTTTCTCCTTGTTGCCAAAAGTAGAAACTTATGGCAACATACGTCAACTTCTTGTTTCCACTGGAGCAACTAAGATTGTTAATAGTTTCATATTGTTCAGTAGGAAAAATTAACATTTTTTGCCGAAAAATTGTAGGGAACATTTTGGAACATTTATGGAAACAAGCAACAGCAACAAAAATGTTCCTCCGGTGGAAACGTAGCTATATATTTATTCGTTTACATACTTCACTGCAAAATGAAAATCTGCGAAACGGATGTTTACTAGTTGCGTTCTCGATACATTTCCACTGCGATAGCAACACGGATATTCTTACAAATATTTCCTATTTTTTTTTTAAGTTTACCGCTCAAAATGGAAACCGACGACAAGTAGGAGCATTCAACATTTGTTGCCGAAAAATAAAGAAATTTAATTAACATTTAGAAGATTTACGGGAACACGGAACACCAACAAAAATTGAAGACGTTGCAGCAACAAAGGGGTATCTGTACTTTTTTAAATTTTGCAGTAGACAATGAAATATTAATGAATGCTTTATTATAAAATATATTTTCATATAAACTCCACTGGTAGTGCAATAAATGTTGTTAATTATTTTTAACTCATAAAAACTCAGGAAAAAGTTTCAGAAAAAATTTATATATTTATAAACAAAAAAAAAAACTGACAAAATTTTTAGGGATTTACTTTCTGAAAAACAAAAAGAAACTATTGAGAAAAGTTTGCACAAATATTTTTAAAATAAACATAAGATCAATCAAGTTCGGATAGTTCGCTATCATAAGTGACATAAGTATCTTGATTCGTTGATTTTGTCCATCTCGATCAGATACTAGTGAAGTATAATAATCAATATCTGCTCTAGGGACGTACTTTCGGGCAAGCAGCATAACATTATCATATTTCGCCTTTTTAATAGCTAGAGGATGATAATATAATCTATTTTTTAGTATATCAGGACACATACTGGGAAGTTTTTGAATAATAAAATCTGATAAAACCACGAAGTTACTTGTTGAGCTGCATCTTATTAGTGTATTGTGTTCAATAGAATATTCAAAGATCGATCTTATATTCCGAAATTTTAAACTTCTCCCTTTATTTACTCTAGGTACTATTTTTGAAAAAATGTCCGTGTCGCTAAAATTAAAAATCATTTCTTGCGTGACAGGTATCACAACAAAATTTTTAGGACTACTATTTACTAATACTTCATGTATTCAGATGATAAAAACACTCTTTCTATTTTTCGAACTTGTTTTTCAACGACGCCGAAACATCTATCACATGGCAAGAAACTGGATCCAGAAATCGGTGTATAATTTTATCAAAATCACCTTTTCGTACGAGGGTATATAAATATTGTAATAATGTTATTCTTATTTATATATAATATATTTATTTATATATATATATAGATATATATATATATATATATATATATATATATATAAATATAAATATATAAATATATATAACTTTTTAATAATTATTAGAAATAAAAGGATTAGTGAATCACAAAAAAATGGATATTATTGAAAATATATAGATTCAAAACGTTAAAAATAGTTCACAGGCAACAACAATTCAAATAAATATACATATATATATATATATATATATATATATATATATATTATATATATATATATATATATTAATATATATATATATAATTATTTATTCGAATTGTTGTTGCCTGTGATCTATTTTTAATCTCTTGGTAATTATTAGCAATAACAGGCTGGTTGAATCTTAAAAAACTCGATTTTTTTGTCTTCCGTATCAGAGGATTTTGTTTGTTGTACTATTTTCATCTTCATTTTTTCAATACAATGCTTTTCTACGCCGTTCTGATGAGGACTAAAGAGTCCGACACATGTGTCAACGGCTGCTTCCATATAAACGTACTAGTATACCGATAATTTTACTCCACATCTTTAATGTTTTCCCATGACTCATTTTGCTTTGTTGTTAGATAAATAAATACCCTATTATTTTTATTTTCAATACATTACGTAGGTAAAGGTTTCTTTGGTTTCCCTTACCATCTAATGATAAAATTTTTGAATGTTAATATTAGACTGAAATAGCATATAATAAATAACTAGGCAAGACAAAGCAGAGCCTTATTTTTTCAATTTTTTCAATTTTTTCACATCAATAAATGTCAAAGAAATTTCCAATTACGAATATCGAAGTGAAACGTCAACTCTTTAATAAAATCGAGTTTTTTTAAGATTCAACCAGCCTGTTATTGCTAATAATTACCAAGAGATTATATATATATATATATATATATATATATATATAATATATATTATATATATATATATATAATATATATATATATATAATATATAATATATAATCTGAGCTGTGCCAAAGCATTGAGCTTTGTGCTCGTGAAAGCACTCGAAGCCCTTTTGTGCTCCCGAGCACTGTGTTTCCGAGCCCTCTTCAAAAGCAGTGCTTAGTGCTTAGTAATTGAAGTCCTTCAACAAAAGGCTTTGTGCTTAGTAATCCCAAAAGTGATTTTGATGCGATTTAGATAGTTGAGTTTGGCTCAGGGCTTAGTGCTTAGTAATCCGCAGAAGTGCTTGGGAGCACTTTTGGGATTACTAAGCACTAAGCCCTGAGCCAAACTCAACTATCTAAATCGCATAGTTTTTTCAGTACCTATGTTCTGATGAAATATGAATAATAAGCATGGAATTTTTAATATGAAATAATGAATCTTTCAATACTGTGCTTTCCATAAGGGTTTCTCCTATTTGATATATCAATCATCACTCAGGTGATTGAATACTAATACTAAGATTCTACACAGGCGGTCCTTTCTTATTCTATTTTCAATAAAATTTGTGTCATTTAGCTAATATCAATGTTCGTAGGTCACAGATTACAGAAGCATATCTTTTTTATTATTTAAATTTAAATGTATCTATGATCTTTATGAAATTGATCAAAAATGGCGTGTGAGAATGCCTATGCTTATAGTTATTTTTGTATCTAGTGCGCGAAATGCTACTTTGGTGATCGAGAACTGATTTTTTTTAACGAGGCGCAGCCGAGTTAAAAAAAATAGTCGAGTTCACCAAAGTATTTCGCGCATGAGATGCAAACAAAATTTTTTCTACAAACGTCAAAAATATTGTTCTAAAATAAGTTACATGCTGAGCTTAATATGAAAAATAGTATTGAACTGGCTTAAACTGTTTTTCTAAATCAAGTAATTACTGTAACTATGGAAATAAAATGGCATTTGTTGATAATTATTTCAAAGTGACAGTTCTTGATAATTATTTTGGAGTGACTTTTTATTCGCGTCAATTTGATGCGTGATATTATTTTATAACTGTAAAATAATGGAAATTTCGAGCGACGATGAAGTAAGCAGTACCCCACCTAACTTGACAGATGCGGCCAATTCAGTAATTTCAAATCTTTTACCGGGATAAATCAGCGCCAGTATGAAAATGCATATCAGCAATTTAAAAGAGTGGTGTGAAAGCAAATAAAGCCAGAAAAAATATCCGAAAATGTGCTGTTGGCATATTTTGCAGAGAAGTCTAAGAAAGCTGAAGTCTTCCACGTTATGGGCAATATATTCTATGTTGAAAGCAACACTCAATGTTAAAGAAAACGTGGATTTTAAGAAATTTACCAAGTTGGTTCCATATTTTGAAAAAATTGTCGGTTGGAAATCATCCTAAGAAATCTAAAGTATTGACTAGAGAGGAAGTTGAACAATTCATAAGAGAGGCAGATGATGAAACCTTTTTGTTGATTAAGGTAGATTTTTGATGATTGTTTTATGTGTTTTTTAAATTACTGATTTCCTTTTAGGTTTGTATTATACTGGGTATTTCGGGTGCTTGCTCGCCGTGAGGAACTCACTAAAATGACGGTCGATGACATAGAAGATAAAAATTCCATTTTGATTGTTAATAAGTACCCGATACAAAACGAATATACAACGAATTTTTACAGTTTCTAAATTCAGATTATACTGACATTTACCGAAAATATGCGGCTCTTCGTCCAAGTTATGCTACCAGTCGTCGATTTTTTTTGAAGTATCAAATAAGAGATGTTTTAACCAAGTTGTTGGATATAAATAGTAATTGAAAAGATGCCTAGCTTTAATAGCAAAACACCTAAAATTACCAAATCCTGATGCCTACAGGGCCTTGTTTTCAAAATTACCAAATCCTGATGCCTGTACACGGGCCATTGTTTTCGGAGAACATCGGCCACACTCCTTGCTAATACGGGGGCCGATATATGTGTTTTGAAGCGACATGGAGGATGGAAATCTTCGACTGTGGCCGAAGGATACGTGGAAGATTCTATCAACAATAAAATTCAAATATCAAATAAAATTTTAGACTGTGAAATTTCAGGATCAAGTGCTGTCACCTCTACGGCAGTTGCTTGCAAATCAAAAATGGATCGTCTTCCAACTCCCAAAACTACGATATCACGAGCTGAATCTGATTTATCTGGTTTAGGAATAAATATTGGTTCGTGCACGGGCTGCACCATTAATGTTAACATTGTAAATAATAAATAAAATTAGGTAGTGTTAAATTTTCTCACAATTTGAAAGCCTTAATTATTGTTATACATTAATAAATAAATGATTTCTCGGATTTTTGCTTGATTGAGGAACATAAAGGTTAAAATATAAAAATCCCATATAGTTTACATGCAGTGTGCGAAGTAAGTATTTCGCACACTACTTCGCGCACGGTGTCATGGTAACGAAGGAAAATGAAAAAAAGGGTCACTTCGCATATTGTTGTCAATGCGCGAACCTTGTCATTTTTTGACGTTTGTAGAAAATAGTTATTTATGTATCAAGGGAATTATAAGGATGTTAGCTACAGAGGGCAACAGATTTCAATCCCGAGGGATGTAAGTTCCCCTCCGTACAATGAACGTTTTTTTCTGAGAATTTAGTGGAATTCCAATATTCAATTGGATCTTTCCCTGAACCTCTCTTCGATCAAAATGACGTGCGAGACAATGAAATCTACTGAACTCCTTTGAAAATTTTCTGCTCTTCTCAAATATCCCAACCAAATCCCAAAATTTTAATATACAGGGTGTTGAATCTCCGCTTGGAAGAAGTCCCATAATTTTCAAATACGGACCTGGAATATTCTGGAAATTTAAATATAAATCGGTCGACCTGTGGAAGTGAATCATACGTTCCAAATATCAACCGACTGTGCTGGTTGGTTCAAAAGTTATGAGGAATTGAAATTTTTGGCGAATACATAAACTCGGTTATGGAATTGATTAGACCTATCATATGTCGATTTTTTGGACTCGCCTAGGATAGCTGTAGCTCATGTTATCGTAGGTATATTCATTATTTACATATGAATCATCCTGTATAGTGCTGTACCAGCTCATATTGAGCATAGAATTTGTAACACCCTGTGCATCTCTTCTCACCCGTTCAAATAATCTCATACTCATATGCCAGCTTACAATTTCTTTACCGATTTAAATAACCTCAATTTCGACCAATTCTCTAAGAAAAGTACTTAGGGCTTTAGTGCTTCGAAATGTCAAATTACTTTCATAAAGTGCTTAGTAATCGCAAGCCTTCTGTAAAAATAAGTGCTTAGTGCCGAGGCCGGGAGTCTTTTTTTTCAAGTGCTTAGTGCTTAGTGCTCGAAGCACCATTCTTCAGTGCTCGTCACAGCTCTGATATATATATATATATATACTATATATATATATATATATATATATATAATATATATAATATATATATATAATATATATAAGATATATATATATAATATAATATTATATATAATATATATATATAATATATATATATATATATATATATATATATATATAATATATATAATATATATATATAATATATATATATAACTCTAACGTGCTTGACCAAAACATC
>JARQZK010001623.1:2500-50000 GCA_030704885.1 Cynegetis impunctata
GCTAAAATAAATTTCCAATGTCTCTCCATTAAAGGGTTCATAGGGGTTGAAAGTTGTGCATGAGCAAAACTGTAATGGTTGACTTTCAGTCGGTGACAAATTTCATCAGATACCATCGTCTCAAAGTAAATGAGCCATGACAAAGCACATACTGAAAACCTCTTTGAACTAACAAATTGCCAAAAAAAGTACCACATGACCCACTTTCCCTATTCAAAAAATTTAGAGAGTTGATGGGGATGGTACAGGGTGCAACAAAAATCCTTCAAAAATGCATAAAAATTCGGTAAAAGTGATACAAAAAATGACCAGTTTCATGATTTTCTATATATATATATATATACCTATATATATATCAGGGGCGGCTAGTCAAAGGAGGCTAAGGAGGCTAAGCCTCCTCAATAATATTCCGTGTATCACTACTATATTATATTGAATAGTCAGCATTCAGCATATTCATATTAATCAAAATCATATTATTTTATGCACCTACCTTCCTTTCGAACTACATTATATAATATAATTCATTAATTACGATAGAAGGTATTTACATTTACTGCATTTCATTCATTTCAAGATTTGTGGCAACGCTGCGGAGGCTTAGAAAGGTATATTCTCAACGTTCATTATGCCTGCCACAGAAAAGCAAACAACGGTGCAAATACTACGAATAAATACCTCATTGCAATAGAAAAGCAAAACACATGTAAATGGCAACACGGATAGGAACCCAGTCTCATACAATGTCGACCAATCACAACTATAGAATTTCGCGTGACATCGAGTGAATTCGTTGGAAAGCATTAATTGAATCGTAGTATGATCGTAGTTACTAATGGCCGTAAACAGCAGCGTGTTTACTCATATTGCTCGCGTATAGTTTTAAAATGAGTTTGGTTACTGAAGTTAATTTCAAAAATTTCAATGGTGACTTAGTGGAATATTTGTTATCCCATAACTTTAGTGCACTAAGTTATGAGGATAAAGTTTTGATAAAAACATTGCGACCTACCCCTGAATTAAACAATTTGGTGCAGCGTAACAGACAACAAAACCGCGGTTTTAATACAAGGAATTATGAGAGACATCCTTGCCTAACCGGATCACAGGTAAAAATAAATTATGTTGTTGGCAGTGTTTACTTTTTACTAGTGAAAATGTCTCTGTTTGGGGCCGCTTAGGATTTGAGGATTTAATTCTATACCTAGTTGAAAGTGAGGAATTTTTCACCGATAAAGTAACTTTAAATACAGCATGCGGATTAATATCTTACTTACAAGATAAGGAATTTATATATTTTTTAAACATCTTTAAATAAATTTTTGAACAAACATAAATAGTTTTTCAAATCTTACTGCACAATTTTTCAGATGTTATTTACCCACGAAATCGGCTCAAGTTTCTTTTGGAAAAAATTTCAGAATTTCGTGCAGAAGTTTATTTTAAAAAACTATTTTCTGTATTTCAAACTACTGATGATACGACTCAATTTAGCCCAAAACGAAAGAAATTCAGTTACGCAGATATGGAGCTTCACTATTAGCAAATATTTTATGAAATTTTGGATACTATTAGGGGTCAAATAGAAATAAGGTTCTCTGATTTGAAAGAACTGCATTTCTTCGACTTACTCAATAAAAATTTGTTAACCGGATTTTCGGCTAATTTTCCATATAACCTTTTGGAAAATTTATGTCAAAAATACACTTTTTTTGATAAGGTGGCCATAGAAAGTGAACTGTGTGTTGTTTATAATGACAATGAAATTTTGGGGCAAAATGAAAATCACGTGAGGACTATTAAATACCTTTTTGATAATGATTTGAATCAAGATTCACCTTAAGTTTATAAACTCTTATGTCTAATTGTTTCTATCCCGGTGACATCGGCTTCCGTAAAGCGCTCGTTTTCCAGCGAGAATTAAAGACAATTAAAACTTATTTACGAAATTCAATGAGCCAGGATCCTTTGAAAAATATTAGTTTGTTCTCTATTGAAAAGGAATTGGTAAAAGTTTTGGCGAAAGACAAAAAATTTTATGAGGATATTATAGATCATTTTACTAACGTTAAAGATCGCAGAATCGCGCTAATCTTCAAAAATATATAATAACTTTTTATTTGCTCTCACCAGCTGTTAACAAATTCGTTAAGTAGGTAGGTAGGTACCTATTTTGTGAAAGAAAAAAAAAATAGATGAATAGATGAATTGATTAATTGGCTGAGAAGAGTTTTTGTGAATATTGTAAATAGGAGTTGTAGGTCTCAAGGTAGACACTCGAAAGTGAAAACAAATTAATAGCTAAGGGTGCTTGTTTTACTTTAATTTTCTTTAAATTATAAGGCGGTTGACCTTGAAATCCTAAAAATTTTCGCCTATGGTGTATTTTTTAACACCTCTTGTAGCCTCCTCAAACCAAAACCTCACGAGCCTCCACTGATATATATATATATATATATATATATATATATATATATATATATATATATATATATATATATATATATAGGTATATATAATATATATATATATATATATATATATATATATATATATATATTATATATATATATATATATATATATATAGGTATATATATATATATATATATATATATATATATATAATATATATATATATATATATATATATATAGGTATATATATATATATATATATATATATATATATATATTATATATATATATATATATATATATATATATAGTATATATATATATATATATATATATATATATATATATATAATATATATATATATATATATATATATATATATATTATATATATATATATATATATATATATATAGGTATATATATATATATATATATATATATATATATATATAGGTATATATATATATATATATATACGAAAAACTTGGTTCACGGAATGAACCGCGTAAAAGATTTGAAAAATCTCGACGTTCGGCTCCTTTTGCGAAGCCATCTTCAGGAGAATTAGAAGGTAAATAATTCAGACTCGTGGCCTCAATCTGCCTACTCCACGAATCGAATTAGGAGGAATCGGAAACAATACGGTTGCGTTGGTCTCAACCTGCCTACTCCACTAACCGTTCTGCTACCTGTCAGCACTGAAGTCTCAGTATACCGACTCTTCAGAGTAAACTGGCGGGCGGATCGTCGCGTGGCCGTATTTATAGGGGAGGGGGGTGGGTACTCACGCTCATCAGTGCGGGATGCACTCTGATTGGGTGTGACATGGCGACCACTCAGAAGTGGTTTCCATGCTGATGGGAGTCTGTGACTGTCATCTCTGGTGTTCAAACAATTTGGACGTTTTTCTATTTCTACCGCTTCACGGAAAATTCGGGATTGGAAAGATCGGACGGGAGCAATAGTTTCTTGTATTGTGGAACTCGATAATGTGGCCTGTTTTGGGGTGATGTTGGGAAAGGGCGTTGGCGATATCTGAGTGTCTTACCGAAAGTGAATGTTCTTTGACACGGACCTGAATTCGTCGGTTCGTTTGTCCTATATAGGAACGAGGACAATTGGAACAGGGAATCTCAGGTAAGACACTCAGATATCGCCAACGCCCTTTCCCAACATCACACCCAAACAGGCCACATTATCGATTTCCCCAATACAAGAACTATTGCTCCCGTCCGATCTTTCAAATCCCGAATTTTCCGTGAAGCTGTAGAAATAGAAAAACGTCCAAATTGTTTGAACACCAGAGATGACAGTCACATACTCCCATCAGCATGGAAACCACTTCTGAGTGGTCGCCATGTCACACCCAATCAGAGTGCATCCCGCACTGATGAGCGTGAGTACCCACCCCCCTCCCCTATAAATACGGCCACGCGACGATCGGCCCGTCAGTTGACTCTGAAGAGTAGGCAGATTGAGACTTCAGAGTTGACAGGAAGCAGTACGGTTAGTGGAGTAGGCAGGTTGAGACCACGCAATCGTATTGTTTCCGATTCCTCCTAATTCGATTCGTGGAGTAGGCAGATTGAGGCCACGAGTCTGAATTATTTACCTTCTAATTCTCCTGAAGATGGCTTCGCAAAAGGAGCCGAAACGTCGAGATTTTTCAAATCTTTTACGCGGTTCATTCCGTGAACCAAGTTTTTCAATTACTTCCGACCGCGGAAATCTTTCTGAACATATATATATACATATATATATATATATATATATATATATATATATATATATATATATATATATATATATATATGTATTTTTCACTTGTATATATATGTTTATTTCACCATTGATACGGTTGCTAAAAACACACTCATTATGCCCTAGGCCATTATGCCCGCATATGCGGGCATAATGGATTCAAAACGCCCGCTTATTGTACTAGGAGAAATGAAGCTAATTTCATTGATTAAATACCTCATAATCCTTGTCGTATACGACTCTGGACTATTCCGGCAATGAATTATTCGCAGCTTTGGCTGCATTTTCTATGATATTCTTGGGTAAATTCATTTTCATTTCCATTATTTCTATAAGACTACACAAAGAAAGCAGCATGACATTCACTGAATATGATGACAAAAATATTCACAAACGTCAAACTATCAACAAATGACATGCCTACTATGAGAAGGAATAGGAGCAATGAAACTATTTCAAAATCGCTTTTTCATCATAATATAATAATTTTTTCGTGAAAAATAAAATCTTGTATGCACCGCGTGCGTTACTAGATCCTTATGCCCATCGGGCAACATTCATCCCTCGGGCCAGAGGCCCTCGGGCCGAATGTTTCCCTCAGGGCATAAGGATCTATATAACGCACTTGGTACATAAATAACTAATATAGCTTTGTTAGCGGTAAGGATTCTGAACCGATTCCGAACTGTTTTCGGACTGATCGCATGCGCAGTTTGAATTACGGCGCTCGCGGATCAAAAAATCCTGAACTTTTAGTTCCAGTTCTGCGTTGGCGGACAAAATAGAACCGATTCCGAATCAGTTCGGAACTGGTTCTAGCAGTCCTTGGAATCGAGGTAGGATTTTTAGTTCGAGACTGCGCATTCACGATTGTTTTGTTTAGACAGTTGAAAGTTAGGTTCAGTTTGTACTACCACTTGTATATTTCGTATTTTGATTTCGTCTGTGTTGGTATTTTCGAAGTTACACGTGAGAATTTTTGATTTAATCGGTAAGTTATATGATTGTTCTGTTCTTATCTTCAGTCCAATCTTATAATAAAATATACGTATTTTTCAGTTAAGATTCCCGTCATGTCTGATCATTTTTATCTATCGATGAAGACTTTGAAGATATCTTGGATATAGTTGAAATTCCAAAGAATGTTGATTACTTTGAGGAAACTGTTCCCAAATTTATTGAAGAACAATATGTGGTGTATTTAAGGTTGAACCTACAAATGATACAAGAATTGGCAGAACGATTTGCTGATTCAGAGTAGTATCATAATTGGCAAGAAGGAGATGCTCCAAAAGTTAGTGCACTGAAATGTATTACTGTTTTTTATGGTTTGCATCAAATGGAGCTGCCTACTTCAGGGATGTATCAGATAAGTTCAACATAACTAAAAGAACCTTTTACAAGATTATCAGAAGAATAGCTAATGTTTTGAGTAGGTTATCACCGGAGGTTATTAAGTACATGGCCAAATGATGTAGAAATGAAAAGAAATTCAAGCTCACTTTAGAGCACATAACTTTCCAGGAGTAATATGAATGATCGATTGTACCCATATCAGAATTAAAAAGCTAGGAGATGATCCAGATTATCATTGAAATAGAACTTTTATTCAATCCAGGTAATGTTAAATGACTCTTATATGTTAATTTGTATCACTTCATAAATTTGTAAATACATAAGTAAATGAGAAAAAGATTATTCTAATGTTAGAACAATATTTATATTTACAATGATAACATTGCCGTACTTTTTTAATGAAATTTAAAGTATTAATACAAACATTATTCTAGAATCAAATGGTGTGTGACAATAGGCGGAGAATTTGTGACATCTTTGTGTTTTTTCCTGGTTCAGTACATGATGGCAGAGCACTAAGAAGATCCCCTTCATATGAAACTTCACCTGAGAAAACCAATGATTTAAATTATATCCTTGGCGACAGTGGGTATCCTTACTTGAGGCATTTGTTAACACCTTCTAGGGATAGTGGACATCTGACTAGCCACCTGAATAACTTCAATTTATTACTGTCTACCAACAGGTTAATTTTAGAACATTATTTTGGAATAATGAAGCAAAAGTTACGACAACTCATATAAAATTCAGAAACATTGCAACTATAGTGCACTTTATGAGGGGCTGCACAATTTTTCTTTAGATTTTTTTCCTGAAATAGAACATTTAGCAGCTCCTCTCGATGATGAAGAAATAGCAGTTAGGAATGAGGATGATGGTCAGATCAGGATAATAGAGTTGTTTATGAAGTAATGAACAGATACCATTTTAGTTAAATGTACCCCATATAAGTTCTTTGTAAGATTAGATAAAACCTTATGACATATTTTATTAATAATAAATTGTGATGAAACTTGGTTTCATTCTTTTATTATAAAAATGTTTTTGTTATATAAGTTAAATACACTTTGTATATGCCATTCTCTGTCATCAAGGCTGATTTATCTAAACATGAATTAATATACTGGTATATATCAAATTTCAAGAAGTGATATTTTACATGTAATTTCTTTGTGTATATAAAGGTAATTATTGTTACACTTTTGATATGTGTTGATTGTTATATTTAGGTATTTATAAAGTGTTTAAAGGTTTATATATGATGTATATAATTGCTACTACACTATTATGGAAATAAATGGTATTCTTATTACTATCGAGCATGTTTATACTTTATGTCCATACTTATTGGAATAAAAGCTCTTAGAATGACTGTATTAACTTTTTACAAAAACTAGTCTAATCACAAACTCTAGACTATCAATTAAGAGATCAAATATTCATGCTAAAAATATAATTGATTCATTCACATTGTCAATGCACAAACTAACAAGTTCGAAGGAAGCTAGGCATATATATATTGAACGAAACATTGAATGATTATCCAAGTGTTTTGCATATGAGTCTTACGAAATTCAAACATAATGTTAATAATCAATGACTTAATGGTTAAGATCTCCTTGCAAAACTTCTTCTTTTTTTATAGATAAGTACATAAGAATGCTGTATGAATTTTTCATTGTAGTATTTCTCCTCATTATATATATATATATCTATATATATATATCTTGTTTGTTATTTTTGTTAATTTTCTTCATAATGTACATGTATATGCAATAAATATATGTTCCATTGTATATAAAGTATTCTCTAAAGCAAGTTTCTTATGTCTGTTGTGAGCAGATTTGAATTTTGCTAGCAACATAGACTACATAGAGTAATCGAGAAAACTTCTGTGACTCGATATTTCCCTAAGACAGTTCTCAAATCGTTCGCGGATCAAAATAATTCAGAACCTGTTCCGAACCGGACATGCGTACTATGACAATCTCGAATTAGTTCGGAATCGGTTCAGGATCCTTACCGCGAACAAAGCTAATATTTTAGATATTATCACGATTATGCACAGTGGTCACCGTACCGGTTGCCACCACGCAGATTCTTTGAACAATACCAAAAATCAACCAATGTTGGGTTAGCATTATTGCATACTGAAGTTGAGAGAGACTCGCAGAAGTGAAGTATTGCATACCAGTATCGCATAAAAAACATTCTGAGATTGAATTCTTGCACATCACTTGATGTAACATCATAATGAATAAAGTATTGGCGTCCGAAATTAAGATCGTAGCGCTGGAACGGCTAATATCGGTACTAGAGCATGGGAGATTAGCTGTTTGTTTACATTGATTGGTAATGGTATTTACGCTCATTTCATTTTGAGTTTTCGAACGTTTAGCTTCGTAATTTGTGTTTTTTTGGACTTTGTATTTTCTAGTGGTTCATTGTGTTTCGATTGAGGACAATATTATCTCTGTTCAACAGTAGATAACCTACCTACATCAAGTTGAAATTTACACTGAGTTTTTATCATTGAACATGAAAATCAATAATAAAATAAAGTAGAGGACGAATAAATTGATTGGTTGAAGGAACTATGTATACCTCAAGAAAAGGCTCTATGATAAAACACCTATTTATTTAAAAAAATTAAAAAACTTTCAAAAGTTTCAAGAAAACATCTCTGACATGTCTACTTTCATTACGAACTGAAGAATTTTTGAGTATAATGGACAAAACTAAGTACTTACCAGCAAAACTGAAAGAAACAACATGAAATAGAAGAAGAATTGATATGAATACTCTGCTTGAATGGTTTGAATGTAATAAGTTATTATATTTTTTCAATTTTGCTGACGTATAACAGCTATCCTAAAAGTACGGTGGACTTCTGAGAGTCTGGTTTTTTTGATAGAATCTCTGTTTTCCTGATTATATAATTGAATATTTTAGTTTTTACTTAGCTATAGAGTCAAGATTCATTTCATATTCTTGATGTTATGATAAACTGTTATTTTGGTTGTGCTAATAAACATCATTTGTTATTATTATTTTAATAGTATCTCTGGTTGTTACATGAAAGAAAATACAATTATCTAGAATCTCTGGATTATGGTCCTGGTTCAGATTCCGATAAAAGTGGAACATTTTTCGTTGGAATAGCATTGGACTTCAAAAACTCTACGTTTTCGGTTAGCTGAAAATTGCACATCATTAGTTGGTATAATTCTATATGGAATAATAAACTGTAAAGAACAACTCTCTTATGTTCAGACATTTTTTTCAATCTTCAAGTTATGAATCCACAACTTTATTCTGTCCATCATTTCCTTGTTTCCCAACTTTGTATGGAATGCAACTTTGAATTGTCCAGCTTTCGGAAAGGTATTTAAGCTATATTCGGGGTTTTTGCCCAAGATGAACAATAGAATACACAACAATAGTGATTCATCTCTTCTGAACGTTTGTAAACGATCCAAAATACAATTAAAACTCAACAACTTCTCATATAAAATACACGTAAACAGATGTAAAAAAAGCAATCTATCTCCCATGCTCTAGTAATATTCGATACCGGTAGGGGGCGTATCGCTCATTATGTTTACCCAAAAAACTTTAAAATAAAACACACTTGGCTTATGTTTCACTATATAAAAATATTTAGATACTGTATTTAGCAGTAACGAATAGTCGACATGTTTCGAGTTATGAAGTATTCAGTCTTGACAATGAGTAAATAATATTAGATGGTATTCGGCATTTTGTTGAGACTTGAAAACGACGCAAATATACTGAACTAAACTGTTAAAAAAAACGTTCGAACCCAATGTGGTAAATGTGACGTTGGACTGTGTATAGAATAATTCAGGTCTTTCTATGTTGAATAACTTGTTCGTTGACCTTTCGGTATTTCTTGCTGCTGTGTTTTTTCCCCAATTTCTAGTGAAAATTTAAAATTTTACTTCATTAGCGCTCAGCATGTTCATCTGAACACACATAATTAGCTTGCGCAACATGAAGCAAATCGTACAGAAAAAAATAATTCAGGCTTTAAATGGCATTCCTTTCATTCGTATTCTATATATATATATATATATATATATATATATATATATATATATATATATATATATATATATATATATATATATATATATATATATATATATATATATATATATATATATATATATATATATATATATATATATATATATATATATAATATATATATAAGCTTTGTTCGCGGTAAGGATCCTGAACCGATTCCGAACTGGTTCAGAACTAATTCGGGATTGTCATAGTAATTATGTCCGGTTCGGAACCGCGCGAACGATTTGAGAACTGTTTTAAGGCCGGCCGCACATTTACTACAATCGGATCCGATTGTCTGAAACGATTTCAAATCGGACCACTAGCGCACACTGCCGGCAAAATACGTCCGATTTTATTTGAATGTCACAAGCAGGTATATTTTTCGACCGTGGTAATCAAATTTTCAGTATCGCACATGGTTTGACAATGTATTTCTCTATACTCCCTGTCAAAAACTGACACAAATAATCGTATGTTTGCGGTAGACTATGCAAAAACAATGCACGGCTTGCCTTCCGGTAGTCGGATCAGACTTTTAATCTGTCCGATTGGTAGGACGCACTGCTCGTGCATCCGAGTCGGACGTCCGATCCGATATCGGATCGTAGGTGTGCGATATGATCGTATAAAAGTATAGGTATTTGAGCGTCAGATGCACTGTTTCAGACAATCGGAACCGATTGTAGTAAATAGAGAAATATCGGTAAAACGAATAGCGCCTGTGAACGTTATTAACGTCCAGCGGTATTGGTTTTACGTCAAGCGGTATTTTAGTTTTATTTAACAGTTATCGGCAGCGCTGTTTTACTGTGCCCTAATTCACAGAACCCGCGCTATTCGAAAATGTGATTTAACCTTTTAACCTAGCTTTATGCTTTATTGTTATTGAGTCTTTTGTTTGTTTTGAAAGATTTTATGTTTTTCTGCGTTTGCCTTAGACATATCTGGGGTTTTTCGAATTATTATTGTTCCAATTAAAGACGAAAATTATATTTGTTATAAAGATTCAATTTATTTTCAATCCTTTTCTTACCTTCCACTAGAATCTCCGCAATGTATGAAATTCTTGAAGTGATAATTATTGGTGGTGGACATGATCAAAACATTGAAGCCGCTATTTCGATGAACATTATAAGGATCAACAAGATGTTGATGCCCCACAGCGTTTTTCATTAGACGAAGTTCCAGATGAAGACTGTAAATTTTTGTTAATTGATTGGTATCACGCTCTACAGATCCTAGAGTTCGTATTTTATTAATTTACCATTACTTAAAAATCCAATGATGGAATTAAAACAGTCGTACGTTTATATTGGTAGTAAGTACAAAAAAACATCAAAGTTACATAACCTTTAACTTAAAAAAAAGAACGCTGCGCATGCCCGGCATGTTAATTTGTTAGGCGCTATTTCGAATACCGCCTGTCGTCGATGCTATCTCTATGGTCGTTATGCTCCGTAAATTAGGGCTGGCGGTAACGTTATTTAGGGACGTTGCGTTAAGAATCGAATCGCGCATAGGTTAAATGTCAAAATACGTATGTTCTAATACTGCCTGACGCTATTTGGGTTACCGATATCTCTCTAATGTCAACTCTCACACTCGCCTTTGCCTCCACAAGTAGGCAAGTTCAGTGTAATTATGGCGAAGTGAAGAAAGCGACCGAGTTCATTCTAGCGCACAAAAGCGTCGATAAGAGTCAGAACAAAATATTAATCAATTGATTTTAATGGCCTTTTTAGCCTATACTGATTTTATAATTCGATACTACTCATAAATTTTCAAAAACAATGCTTTGTTATATCACTTGAAATGTGGCACTTCTAATGATTTTATTGCACTTCTAATTTTCACCGTGTTAAATTTTATTTACGTTGTGTGAAAAATGCGTGAATAATAAGAATGTCAATGATATACAGTGGAATTAAATAATGCCTAGACTGCCTAGACACAAATGGAGTTTCAACCTCATAAGCATGCAGAGTAGATATTCTACATAAGAACTTTTCGGTCCAAAATAAACTAGCCTTGGGCCAAATTACTTAGCAAATTGAAACATTAAAAAAACCCTCCCATTTTACTTATTGAATGTTATCGTGCAACAAGTATTATCAAGCAACATGTGTATGGGGAGTGGAGTATAGACATTTTACGTTTCCAAGCATTCAGTTTTGGCAGTGCGGAGAAGTTTTTTATTTGAAAATCATGGACTTGCTGACAAAGTAGTCGTGGCTACAAATTCTTTGCCGAAAGTTATAGCCACGATGTGTTTGCATACAAAACTGATTTTATAATCAAAGCGAAGTGCTACAGAAGCCAGAAGAAGAGTGAAAGTCCACACAGACCTCATTTACAGTTCTCCCCTTCGATGGACGCTACTATCAGGATTACGCTTGGCAAAACTCTGATCCACTTTTTTGTGAAGAAATGTATAAGAAATTAAGTGATGTTCACCATAAGCATATAGAAGAAACAGTATTGATTCATTGTTCGTAGTCTAAAAGGCCTTCAAGTTTAAAATCTTTATGAATATCTATTGTTGATATTTGAAAGCTTGTGTCAATTTATTGCTAGTCTCAAGTGATATTTATTATTTTTAGAGTTATGTTAGTCTTAAAATCATGATTACTTATATTTGTATTTTACTGAGGTTACACGTTTTACTATAAATAAATATACATTTCTAAAAAATTATTACTTTATTTGTACATACCAAAACAATTTTAGTGATTTACTAATAACCAGGTTGATTTGAGAAATTGAAGTTAATTTAGTGTCAAAAACAATCTCTAGATCTTCCATTTCTTATATTGATTGTAAATTTTGGTTTTTAAGTTTATACTGATAATCCACTGAATCGGAGATTTTCTGAAAGTACAAGCAAAAGTTCAGAAAATCTTTTAAAACGTATTTTATATAACTACTACATGTCACATATTGTTATCAGTAAGTAAAGTAGCTGAAGATCCATTTCACGATTGGTTCCCCAAAATCATGCTCTGAGTATGGTAATAAGATGATTTGATTTATATTATCGAACGTCTTTCAGAAATCAGTATAAATAGTCAATCTAGTATTTATTTTCTACAGCATTCGTGATCAACTTAGTGTAAATAATCAATAAATAATTAATCTCACATGAATTTGCTGAGATAATCCAATAATTTTGAAATTTCTGACTGGTTACAAGAGCTATGTTTGTAAGCAACATTTTTTCCTTATTTACGAAACGTTTTATACAACACAGAAGTTTAAATAAATTAACATAGTGTAATGAAGCACAATTTATTCATTATCTGTGGGTAAGCCCAATTTTGCAAATTAACATAAGAGTAGTTACCTTACAAACTTAACCTACTTATAGCTAAACTAATAAAAACTATTACAGGATTAAACTGACTGAATGATATCCAACAGTTTAAATTATATAAATGCTTTCATTTACAGAACAACGACGTCAGTAGGAACATTATTATCAATATGTGAAATGTCATTCTTATTTCCTTGTATTGAACCCATAGAAAGAAATCTTAATATATAATATATCTGTTCTCATGGAAAGAAAGTACTGTAAAATAAAAAGTTGAAGACAGTACTCGGTGCGCATGATCATAACCAGCTTCATTTCTACCAGGGTGGGTTTCAGTGATATATTGAAAGGATTTATCATAGAAAATAAAAATTCGATAATATTTTGGGTTCAGGTCTACAAATTTGCATGGAACACAAAATTGTTCTCATTGGACATATTCTTTAAAGCAGCTGATTATATCCGAGAAGTTCATCGGCTAAAGCAATAACATAACAAAATAATAAATTCCGTGAGAAGATCATTTTTGGTGAAATTTATGAAACATATTTTTTCTTCGATATTGCGTAAAAAGAGTTTTCCACATTGCATAAAGTTGTACTGTTTAGAACAAGTGCGTGAAGAAATGTTTACACATTATTTCACCATTTGCGTATTGTTAAGGAAGGCAGTATGTTGCGACTATTTCGATAAGTGTATATAATGGCATTAGTGTATATAGAGGTGGCCTGTGAATTTATCAACGTTTTATAAACAACTGAAAGAAACTAGTTAAAAATTCAAAACATCAAAAATAATCTGAACTTCTGACAATCCTAACTATCAGACAACGCATGGAATCTTCTTCGAGCCTATTCATGCAACTTTTTTTTAAAAAGTCTATCTTATACTGGTATACAGTTGTTTAATTAACTACCAATTTTATAAGAGGAATCCAAAATGTTAATGTATGTATCTCTATTGCTATATCAATTCAATTCCACTTTCAGAAAAAACTCTTTTCTCTTCAACATCTCTATTATCTGCTTTAGGTTGGTGAATCTCTTCTTCAGGCGATGAACTTTCACATTTAGGAATTTTACTTTTCTTTGGGCCAAGGACTTTCCAACATTTGCCAGCTTCAGTTTACAAGCAAGATGTGAGGTGGCAGCACTGAAAATATCAAATTCATAATAATTATGTAGTACACATTAAATACTCTTATGGACATTTTTTGGAGTTTGATTTTACTAAAACAGAAGAAACACTTTTGAATATTTTAAATCATTCAAATAGAGAAATGAATCTTCAATACTGGTAGTTTATATTATATACTGGTAGAGGTGTAAAGGGATGACAGATAGAACAAACATCAAGAAAAATATTTCAGTAATAAAATTAAGAAGTGACTTACTTATAATTGTGCTTATATTTTGATTTCTCTTCTGGCTCTTTTCAATTGTCCTTTATTACCTCCACTGTCGGTTGACGTATCTTCAAGTGTTCTCTTTACACTTCTGGTGACACTGAAAGGAGAGCTTGGATAGAATAATAATAAACTTAGATGAGAATACTCAATTGAACAGGTAAATTATGTTAGATGTTTGTTGTAATATTATTTTGAAACCAGACTTATTTATTTCAAAAATTGGAATTGAAACTACTGAATATGACAATTATATCAAATTTTTGATATTTTAGCATATAAAAAAAGATGAAGTGTTTTTCCAAAAAAACCTTTCTGTTAAGAAATCAATTTTATGAAATAATATTAATTAATGCATAGGCAAATTTCATGAATAATTATCATACCTTTCTCCAATTTCAATAGTAGGAGTGCAAGAAATAAGAATTTTCTTTTTTTTCGACAAAAACTACCTCCAGGTCATCATTCATTTCTATAAGAGAAAGATTCACATATTTGCATTTTATTATCATGCAATTCTTGAATAGTCCTGAGAATAATTGTAAAATAGTTAGTTGGTATGAATAACAGAGTTTGCAAAAGGAAGTTTTACAAAATGATTATAGTTAAATTATATAGTTTTGAAACTATCAATCTTCTTAGACCTTGCATATGGAACTTTTACCTTATACTTATTTAAAAAATATTGAAAAAAACTCAACCTAAAAACTTAATTCGCAAAATAGGAAAAAAGTGGCTTGATGGACTTGCAAATTCAACTTTTTGTCCACTAAAATTAAATATGATTTTACTTATTCTGACCTTCGTTGGATTGCATCCTGACTCTTTTTGCTTAAAAGAAGGCTTGGAACTGCATTTTATTTCAAACACATTCGATTGCCCTTGATGTAAATGTCATTTGGGGAAAAATGTTTATTGCAAATTACGTTTTTTGCACTCAGGAGCTCCACAGTAGGATCCCTTCCCAATGCTTTCATCCAGATGTCATGCCTTGCTTTCGTCAAATTTAAAATGACTCATAATAGTCCAGCCATGGACAAATAATTACTCAGTTAGAGTGATTACAGGTATTTTCCGATCTGTATTTGTAATCAAAGATTCAAATTCATTTCACTTACTGAAAATAATGGATTCCAGAAATATTTCCTTTGTTTCGACACCATAGCATCAAGCATGTCAACATTGTCCATCAATACTATATAAAAACACAAAAACTAGGAACTGATAACAATGAAAAACACAATTCTGAAGAGATGAACTAATCCACAGTCCACAAGTAAATTAATCTGAAACCGTCTCTGATCCGTATCAATGACGACAATGGAGTCTCTCTACCCTGTTGCCGACTTTGAATAATGAAACGGGAACTTGCATATGTTTCACAGAAATGACCATAAATATCTATGGTATATAACTAAATCTCTACTACTAAGGTAAAAGTTTATGAAATTTATCAATGTAGCAGAAAAAAGAGACTGGTCATGCACATGCGCATTGACGAAAACAAATGCAATTTTACAACACTTTTGTCAAAATACGTAAAGGGGATTAGCGATCTAGAGTAAGTATATATAGTATATATCTATGATTAAACCATACCTGAGATTGCACAATAGGTAAGACACACACTGTGTAAATTTGTTCCATTGTACCTAAACTGGCAATAGGTATTGGCGAACACAATATTTTGTAAGTTTTCAACCTACCTATGGCACGTTCAACGGTATTCTATCTTTTGCAATATTTCGAGTTGTCACAACTTCTTATTTTAAATACTGAGATATTGATGTTTACATTAACGGCTTGGAACAAGTCAATAACGTTAAACCCTTTGTCTGCTAGTATGACATCACCTGGTAAAATTTGACCTTTATCAACCTTTTCTTTTAAGATGTTTAAAAACCCACTTGCTTCAATAATCCCCTTATCTGATATTGATCCAGTGAATAGAGGGGAGGCGTAAATGATAGCATCAGAAGGTTCAATCATTATAAGTGAGTTAAGAGTCTAGCCGTTGGTATTTCTTTTATATAATACCTTGGTGTACTAGGGTGGTTCATATAAAATGCAGTCAAGTGACAGTGTTTGGACTTCATTGAAATTGAAGTAATCTAGCAGAATTTTTAAACGTTCGATGAAATTTAATCTGTCCAACTCAAACTTGCAACTATATACTTATATGATTTAACAATTTCTTTCCAGCAAGAAATTGTTACTACGTACCTACTTACTATTAGACTGCTATCTATGTCAGTAACATATTTCCAGGATTTTCAATACAACACTTTTGAATAATACTGCATATCTACTTACTCGTTATAGGACTTAAAATTTATGACTTTAATAAACCGTGAAAATATTTAATAGAAATAAAATTTAATTATCTTTATTTATTGCGCCTCTGTGACAATGGTTGAGTAAAGCCACCGACGAAGAAGAAGAAAAATTGCTTGCCTCATAGAATATTGTTACTTGTACTCCGGTTTGGAGAGAAAAAGAAGGAATTTTTCTACTATCTTGTTTTATTATGTTATGCGCACAGCGCACCGTTACTTGTAAATCCACGTAGCACGCAGAGATAGTGTTGCCAGAAATGGTACATTGTACCACATGTGGTACATTTTCTTGATAAAAGTACGGTGGTACTACTTTACGCAAATGAGGAGTTTTGCCTAAAACAGTACGCCCATTTTCTTATATTGTGGCTGTATGTGTTTTTGAAGTACTCTCCGAAGAACCTAGTTTCAGTGTCACTCAGCAAATGACCTATTGCATTGTGTAGTGATGTGAAGAAAATACCTTCATATGTATGTTGCTGCAAGGTCTTCAAAATTTTATAGGTTTTTGCACGTTTATCCTTATTATTTATTTTTGACAAGTTGGACTGCCATGCTCGATCTACATGCCATGAGCAATTCAAATGTTCTGCATTTCCTCCCATAACATAAAACCATGCATTGAAAAATGTTTCTTCCATGACTGACATGAATATTTTGCTTCATACATTTTAGGCTCTCATGTGAAGATGAGTGCAAGTTTTATGAACCTGATTACATAAAATTGATAAAAATAAAAATTTATTATTGATTACTACACACCTATTGATTCTCTAACTGAGGTAAAAAAAAATGTCTGTATATCAATGTTTTTCCGATTTGAAAACATTTCAGCTACTGGGAACCCATGGTGAAATTCATCAATCACCATAATAGATGTCACTTCAAAATCATATCCATTCAGACCGTGTGTACTATCTACAGCTATGATACTGGGAAAGCTTTGGATCATTTGCATTTGGAATCTATTCATTAAAATTAGACAGAAATCATTCTTTTCTAACAAAATGTGATCCTGACCCTGCGGTTTGTACAACAGAATTGGATTTTCTTCTACAGACATGCACTCTTGGAACCAAAGATCAACAGAAAATGCATCATTAGGATGTTTTTTCCATCTCTTGACCCGATGTTGAAACTATTTTTAATATTTCTGACATCTTTGGCTGTTAAAAGGTCTGTACGTTTCAGAAGTTCTTCTATTTGATCTCGTGTATTCTCCAAAATTCTGTTAATAAAAAAAAATTTATTAGATACCCAGAAGAAGGTACAAGTTTTTAGCACTGTAAGTGTTTAGTAATAATGCTAACTTAAACATACTAACATAAACTTACCTTTGTGTAGTTACTCCAGAAATAAGTTTGGATGCAATACAGTCTCTGTCAGGCTTTGGTATTCTCATGTGTTTTTGCTCAAAATCGTGACCATAATGAGTTTTCTGCCATTCAATGTGACATTTTATGTTTTCACATGTTACTTTAATATAACTGGTGCATGAGTGGTTCATTTTACATGAACCTTGACATTTTTGCAGTCGCATCCTCTGAGCTTCATCTTTTGTAATATTATAACCTATAAGAATATATCATTATGACATGATTATTATACATGAATGCAATATTTGAAATATAAAAACTTACTTGTTTTACTCCTGTTACAGTAGTAGTATAAAACTTCTCCTAAAGTGCTTGCTGCCTTACTTTTTAGAACATAACAGCAGTCATTCATATTTTCCATTTCATTTTTCCAATGTTCAAATTCTAAAGCAATAATAAAATGTGTTTATTCCAAGTTATCTTCCAGAATAAAGGTAGCTTACCATTCACACTCGCCTTGACAGAATAATATGTTTCAAATTGTATGGAAGGTTTTTTTTCTAAATGACAAATTAACTCTTTCCTATTTCTGAAAGTATTATCCCAATTTTCTTCCAAACAACAATTAGACCTTCTGCTAATATCTTCAAAGGACCACTCTTCTGGATCAGTTTTGTGAACTTCTCTCACTTGTCTATTAAGGGAAGACTGCTTTGCAAAGGTTTTTTCACATATGCTGCACAAAATTAGCATTTTTGTTAAATATTGGAAGAACAGTTGAAAGTTAAACCATATCACTGAATATTGTAACTTTTACGATTACTCAAGAGATAATGAAACAAATCACTGAAATCTCTAAATCAACTCATTGACGTAGTTTTCTTATGTCAATGCATTCAACACAAAACAAAATTTTGTATTTTAACCTAATTTTTCTAATCTGATGACAAATCTTGGGGGGCAAATGGGGTAGGATGCGAATACTCAGCCTCTCCTACTCAAATCCGACTCTTACCTTCACGCTGGTGCTCCCTGTTAACCTGAGCAACTCAACTAGAGATCCGGTAGCCAACCCTTGTGGAAGGCTGGGTCGGAGACAGACGAGAGCGGGTGAAATGGCCCTCCGAAAAGGGGTTGACGTGGGGTTAACAACCCCACTCGGAAAAAACCATTGTTACGAAATCCAAAGTTGATAAAGCCGGACGGAACTTTCGACGTCGACCAATGCAATGTAAAGAGGACAACGATTTAGGAATATTTACCTGGAATGTTCGCACACTGTATGTGCCTGGGAACCTCCGAAAGCTGAGTGACATACTGACACAGTACAAAGTACATATTCCTGCTATTCAGGAGGTACGCTGGTTAGGGCAGGGCATACTTCAGAATAAACAGCACCACATCTACTACAGCTGCCATAAGACTAGACACGAATTTGGAACAGCCTTCATCGTTGCTAATAGAATAAAGCATCTAGTTATGGATTTTAATCCAATTAGCCCAAGAATTAGCACCATGAGAATAAGGAACAAGTTTCTCAACATCAGCCTCATAAACGTACATGCCCCAACCGAGGACAAGGAAGATGACGTCAAGGATGAATTCTATGAGGATCTCGAAAGTATATATGACAGATGCCCACGAAATGATATTAAAATCGTAATTGGAGATCTTAATGCGAAAATCGGAAAAGAGGAAATATACCGACCACATATAGGAAAAAATAGCGCCCATGACAACACCAACGATAATGGACATAGGTTGGTTGGTTTTGCAGCTGCAAAAAATATGTCTGTGGGAAGAACATTCTTTCCACATAAAAATATATATAGGGTAACCTATACCTCGCCCGATGGATCGGTCAAGAATCAAATCGATCAGGTGCTTATAGATTCGAGACACTTATCTTATCTCATGGATGTACGTACGTATCGAGGGTCCAATATTGATTCAGACAACTACTTGGTTGGAACCAAAGTTAGAGCAAGAATTTCAAACGCAAATAAGGAGAAAGGTAGAAGGAACACTCGCTATAATATAGAACAGTTAAAGGACCCTCAAGTACTGAGGAGATATCAAGGTTATATTGAAAATGAAAATACTATAGACGGCAGCCTTTTAGCAAGTGAACAGTGGGCGATATGCAAGAACAAAATAGAACAAGCAGCAAATAATATTTTGGGAATAAAAAGGCCTCCTCCACGCAACGATTCGTTCGATGAAGACTTTCAGAAGATTACTGGAAGAAAGAATAATGCATATAAACTTATGCAGCAAAGAAGGACTCGGGAAAGAGAAGAAAAGTACAAAGATCTCCGAAGAGAAGAAAAACAAGTGCATCGAAGAAAAAAGCGAGCCCTTGAAAATCGTGTGCTGGAACAACTCGAGACTTTGAGAGGATATAATGGGACTAGACAGTTTTATAGGAACCTAAATGGCACAAGAAAGGAATTTAAACCAAGGCTTAGTATGTGGAGAGACAAAAATGGGCACATAATTGGCAAAAAAGAGGAAGTCTTGGAGAGATGGTGTGGATATTTCAAGGAACTGCTGTGCTCTGAGGAGGATAACCAAAACTTGACACCTCAGATACCAGGAAATACCACACCTGTAGTGCCGCCTACAAAACAGGAAGTACAGGACGCAGTAAAACGCGTAAAAAATAATAAACACCCTGGAATTGATGGCCTTCCTGCAGAATTGTTTGAATTTGGAGGCGAGACGCTCATAGACCAAATACATAAAATAATAGTTAATGCCTGGAACGAAGAACAAATGCCAGATGAATGGTGCACTGGAATTATTTGCCCATTACACAAAAAAGGTGATCCACTTGAATGCAAAAACAATAGAGGAATAACACTCCTTAACACAATTTATAAAATATTTTCCAATGTTCTGTATAGCCGTCTGAGTGCGCACTCCGAGGCGATTCTTGGTGAATACCAAAGTGGTTTCAGGCCTGGTCGATCAACAACAGACCAAATTTTTGCACTTCGCCAAATACTAGAGAAAACGAATGAGTTTAACGTAGATACCTTCCATCTGTTTGTAGATTTTAAATCAGCATATGATAGTGTGCTGAGAAACAAACTATATGAAGCTATGAACGAACTTAACATACCCGATAAACTTGTCAGGCTTACGAAAGCCATAATGCGAAAGGTCGTGTGCAAGGTCCAGATACAAGGCAACCTATCAGAGAACTTTGAGACTAACACGGGACTGCGACAGGGAGATGCGCTGGCATGTCTTCTTTCTAACATATCTTTGGAAAAGGCTATTAGAGTTGCCGAGATAGATAACAGGGGTACTATTTTTAACAAATCCTCACGAATCATGGCGTATGCAGATGACTTAGATATAGTGGCATGCACCCCACGCAAACTGAAAGAAATGTTTGCCACTTTCTCAACTGCTGCGGAAAATATGGGACTTCGGGTAAACGAAGAAAAAATGAAAGCAATGGCATCAACTCCAAACAACAGAGTCAGAAACATGGGTCAAAACTTCAGCATTGACAACTTTAACTTTGAAGTGGTTGAAAAATTCACCTATCATGTTCTCTCATGACAAACGAAAATTCCACCACAGGCGAAATCAATCGAAGGGTATTGCTGGCGAATAAGTGCTACTTTGGCCTGAGTAAACATCTAATAAGCCGAAATCTGAGCCTACGGACGAAATTAACAATCTACAGAACACTTATCATACCAGTTCTAACGTATGGCTCAGGAATCTGGATCATGTCCAAGGCAGATGAAAATGTCTTGTCAATTTTTGAACGGAAAATCCTAAGAAGAATCCTTGGAGCAGTCAACGAGAACGGTGTGTGGAGAAAAATATACTTTGAAATCTACAATAAATACAAGCAAATGGAAGGGATGTTGTATCACATATCAAGGTGGGGCGACTAAGATGGGCAGGACATCTAACCAGGGCACGTGAAAGCTACCCTCCCTGGCGTGTCCTTATGACACAACCCGGAGGAAGTAGGCGAAGAGGGAGACCAAGGCTGAGGTGGAAGGATGGTGTGGACGAAGACGCCAGAAAGATCGGCGCAACAAACTGGCAGCGGCTGGCTCTGAATAGGGATGACTGGTGGAGGAGACTTGGGAAGGTCGAGGCACAATTAGGGCCGTAGTACCAATGATGATGATAATGATGACAAATCTTAATTTACGTACATCCGGCAACGTTGGTATCTCGTTATGCTTATGTCAATTTTCACTTCACTTGTCATTCTTGTCACTTTTTTCTTTTGTTAAATTCGTTACATTTTTATTCATTATTTTATATTTTCACCAAAGATAAAAGATCATGAAGAGGTGAGAGATAAGATATATTGGCTATAAATAATTTTAAATGTTGGTGTGAAGTAAGCAACGTTTTTCCTGCAACGGTTTATGACGAGTAGATTGTCGAAAGTGGGATAGAGCTATATTTACTTCCGATGTTGCCAAACTTCAAAACAACTCCTATCCACGCTTTTTGCTAAATAACGCATATTTCTTCGTTATTTCTGTATTATTCTGGATGATTCATTCCCTGGAAAAACTTTCAATGGGATCTAATATGCGGGTCTAAAATAATAACACAAGAGAAATAGAAAAAAGTATATTGGAATTTGTACTATCGTACATGCCACAGAAGCATTGATTTTAAAAAACCCTTGCTGGGGAACATAATAAATGAATTTATATTTTAATATCGGTTCAGAAACTGTGTTCGTCGGTTATTCTTGACCAGAAAGGATCTATCATGATTGAGTTATCGGAAAATAACATTAGAATAATTTATAGCACTTCAGCATTTATTCATTTCAGCAAATTTATTCCATTTAAGTCCGTATATAACATGGGGTCGTATATGCGGTGATAGTTTTTCCACTGAAGTATCGGGAAACACAGGGCGACTCGAACAAAACAATAGGTTTGAATTTGTTACATTTACGTCTATATTTCACATGGGGTCGCGTGTTCATTGATTTTTTTTCTCTGAAATATTGAAAAACATAAGAGGAATGGGAATTATACATTTCCGTCTATATGTCACAAAGGGGCGCGTGCCTGTTAATCATTTTTTCGCAGAAATATTGAGAACCATGAGAGGAATCGAGAAAAAATATATTGGAATTTGTACCACAGTAGGGGGAACAGGAAAAATTAAATTCCACGAATTTATTACATTTCCATCTGTATTTCCAAGGGGGTCACGTGTTCGTTGATTAATTTTTCACTAGAATATTGAGAAACTTAACAGAAATCGAAAAAAATATATATTGGAATTTGTTCCACCGTAGGGGGAACAGGAAAAATTAAATTTCTCGAATTTATTACATTTTCGTCTATATTTCACGAAGGAGCGCGTGTTCGTTAATCATCTTTTCGCATAAATATCGAGAACCATGAGAGGAATCGAGAAAAAAATAAATTGGAATTTGTACCACCGTAGGAGGAAGAGGAAAAATTAAATTCCTCGAATTTATTACATTTCCGTCTATATTTCCCAGGGGGTCACGTGTTCGTTGATTAAGTTTCTACTAAAATGTTGAGAAACATAGGAGGAATCGAAAAAAAGTATATTGGAATTTGTACCACCGTAGGGAGAACAGGAAAAATTAAATTCCTCGAATTTATTACATTTTCGTCTGTATTTCCCAGGGGGTCACGTGTTCGTTGATTAATTTTTCACTAGAATATTGAGAAACATAACAGAAATCGAAAAAAATATATATTGGAATTTGTACCACCGTAGGAGGAACAGGAAAAATTAAATTCCACGAATTTATTACATTTCCGTCTATATTTCACAAAGGGGCGCGTGTTCGTTAATAATTTTTTCGCAGAAATATAAGAGGAAACGAGAAAAAAATATATTGGAATTTGTACCACCGTAATGGGAGGAGGAAAAATTAAATTCAGCGAATTTATTACGTTTCCGTCTGTATTTTCCAGGGGGTCACGTGTTCATTGATTAATTTTTCACTAAAATATAGAGACACATGAGAAGAATAAAAAAAAGTACTTTTATTGAAATTTACATCACCGTAGAGGCTACAGGAGCATTCATTATAGAAATCCGTTGCTGGAGAATAATTATATCAAAACTTTTATTTATGTTCAGAATCTGTAGTATTTAAATAATTTGTACCATCGAAGGGCTGGTAGCGTGTTCGTTTATAGTTTCAGTTCAGTTTTACCACTCATTCAAAGTATACATAAGTGTTTCAATATGATAACACAGCAAGTTTCCACACCACTCATGAGGTATTGCATAGGCGTGCTACCCTTCAAATACGTAAATTTCTGGAAACTTCCGATTTTCTTTAACCGCAATAGACAAAAATGGGAATTGTCACATTTTTGCAAAAGGCTACCGCCCTACCCTCACACCCTTACTTCGCAGCATAAATTATTTTAATTTCAGGTACAATATTAACGAACCGACCTCTTAAGTTCTAGAAAACAGTCTTTGGTGATAGTAATATTTTACCATGAAACTGTAGAAGATCGATTCCTTGGTTTGGTTGAATTAAAAGCTGCTAATGCACAAGCTCTTTTCAATTCCATTCAAAATTTATAAAGGAAATATGAATTACCACTTGAAAATATGCTGGAGTTTGCAGCAGACAATGCATCAACCATGATGGGGAGGTTAACAGGTATTCAGGCAAGACTCAGGAATAACAATGAACATATCATGATATTAGGGTGTGTATGTCATTCATTGCACATCTCTTTCAAGAGTTTCAGCAATTTGTCAATATGAAGCTGCACAAACCAGATGGTTGTCGTTACAGGTACTACTCCTCAAATTGACTATTACTTTATTCTAAGCTTTTTTTTTCAGGCTGTAGTTGATCATGTTCTCTTATTGTGGAATCCATTAAATTTATATTTCACAAATCTGGTATATGAGGATCCCAAGGAAGAAAAAACGAGAGTGATTCTAGAACAGGATCTTGAGGAAATCAGTTTACAAAATTTACATGCTTTTTCTTGTATATATTTTGCCAATTGTAAACAAAATGAATTTATAGTTTCAGAGTGAAACAACTCAAATACATATTTTTTACTCGAGATTTTCCACTCTGTATTCTTCTGTTTTGGCAAACTATATAAAAAGGGATGTGTTTCTGAAATATGAAATCACTGAAGAGGGAGATCATGATAAAAATTTTAAGAAGTACGATCTAGTGAAAATAAATCCAGCTAATCCTGATTATTTCAAAAGGTTTGAGGACATGTATTTTGGAGCATGTGCTGAATTGTACATAAAAGATAATAAGGTCACTGAAGGAGAAGTGAATAAAATTAGAATAAATATTTTTTATGTGGAACTGTGCAGTCAAATCAGAAAAAGATTTCCATTCGGTGACAAAAAATTTGAATTTTTAGGAAACTTTGAACCGAAAATTGCATTAAGTGGAAGTGTTCAATCGATATCTGAAGCATCAGTTTATTTTGAACCTTTGGTTGATGATATTGAAGCGTTGAATACTGAATGGGGAGAAATACCCCATATTTCATCCATTGAAAGGAATGGAATCGGCAAATTTTGAAACATTTTGGTCAAGGATTTTTGAACTAAAAAATAACAATGAATCATTAATGTTTCCAAATTTGTCAAAGGTATTATGTGTCTCCCTCACTCCTCTGCTAGTGCAGAGAGGGTATTTTCTCAACTCAATCTTATAAATAAAATCAGACTTAAGGAATAAGTTGAATGTGGGAACATGTGAATCAATTCTGTTTGCCAAAGATTTGTTAAAAAAACTGATTGCTTCTCCTGGCAGCCCAGTGAAAGACTATTAAAGAAAAAGCCAAAGTATGTGTCTCAGGCTGTTTAGGATTATTTTTCCTGTGTATATTTCCCTGCGATATTTTGTTTTTACCAGTATGAGAGATTTTTTCAGTTTTTCTCAGGGTATATTTTGTTCCTGCCTGTGATAAGTAAATTATTTTTTCCAGGTTTAATATTTTGTTACCAGAATTTATGGTTGAGATTTTCATTTTTATTTTAAATCTATTGTTTTCTATCATTAAGAAAAATAATACGATTGCATAGTTTTATTTCATTCCATGACCATAATATTGTCAATATGGAGAATTCATTCATATTTGGATCTTACATGTCAGCTGGCGGACTCTGGCGGCCAGATCGATGAAGTTTTTATTTCCAACGTCAACATATGCAATTGCTTGACCAGTTTTTGATTTCTTACAAATGAGGTCGCAAAAGGGGAACAATGGAAATTGTAATTCTAAAGCATATACAAATGCAAGTATTAGCTTTCATCGGTTTCCGAAGATAAACAAATATTTTGTTTTGAGAGAAAATCGTTCTGGAGAAAAGGAAAAGATTGACTTATTGAAGGTATGGAAAATAAATCTGAAAGAGAATCACACAACTCCGAGAATGATGGTGTGCTTTTACGTTCTACAAAGAAAAATTACATTCTTCCAGGTAATTAAGTCCTATGATTGAAAACTTAGATTAGTTACCTATATATTAATGAAAATTCCAGATGCAGCAGTCAAAACATTTAAAATTGTTGGATCTGTGTTGCCTGGAAATCTATTGGTATTATTAGAAGACATTTTTACAGTGATATGTGGTATGATAAATATGTCTTCTCTGATCTTAGAAGATGACAAATTCATGGAAGATTAAGTGGAATGATGGAGTAAAAAGTTTATGTATATGATGCTCATTAGATCGAAGTTAGTTATAATAAGAATATACACGGAATGAAAAAGTTCTTTGTATATTCATTATCAATACATCTTAAGTTGCATTATGGTTGATGGTGTTGTATTATGAAAACCACATTTGATTATATGAAACATTATGTATACTACTAAATAAATGATTTTCGTGAAATTTTGAATATATTTTTCCCAAAGTTCTTTCAGAAATACCTAATTAAATGTCGAATAAAAAAAATTTCAAGAGTTCGATAAAGAACCATCAATAAAAAGTTTTGAAATATTTATTGGTAATTGTCCATCATATCTGGCCGATTATAAACTTCCTACATAAAAAAGGTCGCATTAATAGTTTCGTATCGCTTAAACAAATAGGTACAGTTGATTTAGACTAGGTATTTCACAAATCAAATTAAATCAAATCAAAATAGATAAACTAAAAGCAGTAAAGTGGACGATACCAGGCCTCGAATTCTTTTCATTTTTTCCACGCTGTATTATGAATTTGGATCTTTCCAGCCTATCACCTTCTCTGCATTTTCACTTGAGTAAATTTTTACCTATATAAAGCTTCACACTTTCAATCGAAACTAGCATTGTTATAGGAAAAACTCAGAAACTTTTTGAGACGGCATGTTTTGACGTTATCACCTAAGCTCCATGTCAGATCCCAATAACGAACGGTTTGTTTCGAAATGTCATTTCGCTGTCAGGGGCCCTATTCACTAACTTGTGTGTGGTCGTGTAGGACCTCTCTCTCACAATTTAGCTTTACTGCGCATGTCACTCTCCTAAAATTATAAAATTCTTATTCAGGAAAGGTGAGAGAATGCTCATATGCTCCTATACGAGACGAGTACTCTACTGTCTACTGGGTAAAACCAAGAGAATTGTTAGATTTTGGCACAATGTTGAAGATGCTGGAGAACAAGCTGCAAATAACATACCTCGCCTGTATTTCCAACGTCAAGATCCTTTCTTGGTTTTGTCTGATTTTAATTTTATTAAACATTTTCTCCTAAATAAAGAAACTTTCACAGTTCTTTTGGATGAGGTAACACCATTTTTGCAAGCTCCCCAGAAAACATCTGGCTCAAGTTGTAAAACAAAGTTCCATCCTTTTACCACCCTTATGAAGTGGAATACAGCATTTTTGCAAAGGATTATTGATCAAGGAGATCAATATGTAGAATACCACATCGGAAGTTTTACATAAGCTGTCAATGCCACAGATAGATTTATTTGAATTGTTTTAAGTTGTTGGTGACTCTATCATTTTTTGGCCAAGGCAGCTACCAAGCTGTGACAGGTTCTATTTTTTTTTGTGGAATGAGTCAAAGCAGTGTTTGTAGATGCATTGAAGAGGTTACCAATGCCTTGAATAGGCCAGAAATTATTGGAAGATGGATCCATTTTCCACAGAATATTGAAGAGCTGTCACAGCGGAGAGCAAGGTAGAAACTATAATGGAACTTAGAATAATTTTACAAAGCTCTTGAATTGCATTTTTTAGCTTTTTTCATTCCACTGGAATTCCTGAAGGAATTGGTATTATTGATTGCACCCATGTGGCAGTTGTACGACCAATCCAAGAGGAACATATATATGTAAATAGGAAAAATTACCATTCCTTAAATGTACAACTGGTAAACTATTTTGCATTTTCTCTTTTTAATGCTAATATTTCAGGTATGTGATGAAAACCTAGAAATAATGGGTGTAAATGCCAATTTTCCGGGCAGTACCCATGATGCATATATTTGGGGGCAATCATATATTTCAACTGTGCTTGAAAGAGTTTATCGCCGAGAACCCCAAAACAACTTTTTTTTGCTAGGCGATTCTGATAAAAAAACAAATTTTTTTTTTGAAATCACCTTTATTCATTAAATCATAATAATTTCTTTACATAATTAAATGTTACTTCTAAACAATGCCTGAGAGCACTGGTATCGAAGTATTTAAACATACAGAAGTGTTTGAAAAATATTGAATTAAATTTAGATATAATTGTAATAAAATATAAATAAATACTCTAGATAAACACAAACCAACCTGATTACTAAACTATGTGACAAAATCAACTAATAATCAACCTTATAATTAACCAACCGGTCCAAAAAATTAGATTAATCCCTTATTCTAATCGTTATAACTTAAGTAAACTTCCAAATTAAAACAAGATCTGTAAAATCAAAATAATTCAAATAAACCGTGAAAATAAAAACTAGAGAAAAGGAACCATCACAACGCCAGAACTATGTCATACTCAAATACATATTAATACTTCTAATAAATATAATTATTATATATTAACATATAATCTTGATAATTATCTTTACTATATTTTGTTACAGGCTATTCTCTGAGTCCTTGGTTGCTAAAACCATGGAGAAATCCTGCTCCTGGCGCAGACGAGCAATTTAATAATGATTTTAAGATAGTAAGGAGCAAAGTAGAACAGTGTAATGATTTACTAAAAAACAGATTTCGATGTCTTTTGAAAGATAGAGTTCTCCACTACCAACCAGTGAATGTGGCCAAAATAGTAAAATCATGCTGTGTGCTACACAATATTTGTGTGCGAAATAGAATTTCGGAGCCAGAAAGGGATGAAGAATTTTTGAATGCTGATCTTGGAGTTATTCAAGTGAACCAGGTTGCAGCAGTGAATAATTTAGCAGCACAGAATGATTTGGAAGCTGGAAGACTGTTGAGGCAAATAATAATTGACACTCACTACAATTAAAATTTAAAAAGAATATTATATTGCCTTTCAAACCTTCAAAAACTTATTTGGAGTAACAAGGTTATTACCAAACAAAAGATTAAACTAATGTATTTCATGATAAAATATATATAATATAAAAGGAACAAAAAAACTCAAAATCACATTCTCAACAGTCAAAAGCCTATCGTCTTGAATCGGCAGAAAGTGAAACAACACTGATTTAAATTTTTAATTTCAAAACAAGGAGCTAAGAGAAAAATGTAAGTCTTACGAATTGGTTGGATAGCTATTAGTGACCTCATAAAAAATTAAGCAAAATTCAAAAATAAATAAACTATATAAGGGGAACCATAAAACAGAGTAACAAATGAATAAAGTGATATGAGGCCAACTGTAAAACAAGGTATCATTTCAGGTACATACAATAATGTACAAAACATAGTTTATTTACTTTTGGATTTTCTTCAAGTTTTTATTAAGCTGTCCAAACGATTTCTTGGTTTTTCTTTATTCTCTCAGCTCCTTTTTTTTCTAAACAAAAAATCAGTGTTTTTCCACATTCGGCTGACACTCAAACAGATGAAACAGCCAAATATAAAGAAAATTAAAGTAACATCAGAGTAATAATAGTAAGTAATAAAAAAATCAATTTTTCAAATTCCTCCACCAACTATTTTGTTGCCTCTCCATCCTTAGCTGGGCCCTCATTTTCCTGGATTCAGCATACATTTTTCCTTTATAATAAGTCAATTCGACATTATTTCTCTCATCAATGGAGGCTAAATGTTTTTGGCTCAGTGCCAATGAGGTTTGCAGCCGAGCTGTTTTGCTAATTTTTTTGGGAGGTTGAGGTCTGGCATTTACTTTTTTTGTTACCGGATATTGTAAATTGTAGGTGTGCTCCTGAAGAGCCTGCAATCATAAAAACATTGTTAAAATTTGACTCCTGTTTTATATTGAGTTGACTATATTACCTTATTATTTTGCTCAGTAGGTTTATCCTCGGGTTTATCAGGAATTACATCAGCAGTATCCTGGTCTATCATATGTAACACAAAAACCTGGAACAAGTAATATTTTATTACAAATTTTTTTTAAATCTGTTTTTTACCTCTTCCCTAGCCCTTCCAGCTACCTCAGCTGAAACATTACTTCTATTCTCAGGCAAGTTCTTAAAAAACATGAACAAAAATTAGTATATTATAATGTCATTATTACATTTATGTCCTGATTTCAAGAAAAGCCCGATCTTATTAGAAGGAATTCTAATAATCTGTAAATATGACTATGTGATATTTAATTAAAACCAGTTTTTTCTATTAAGAACAGGAATCAATTGAAGTCAAGTTTTGCTCTAACAAAATCACTTGTGAGATTATAAAAAATAAGTACTAACTCCATCTACATCATCACTGAAGTAAAAGTCAATTGGGGTTTCTTCAACTCCTATCCCATCCATTTGAATAGGGCTGAGCATGTCTAAAACCTCAGTTTCTGTATGACTGAGAGTTTTAGAGCACACTGGGCCTCCTCCTGTCATATTTCTATGCCTATTAATTTGGGCATTTCGCCTTCGCATTTCTTTTCATATCTTGCCATGTCTGTCATGAAAGAAAAAATGAATTAAGTTGCTGTAATTGTAAAACAATGGAAAACAAAATTTGCTGGGTTAATATATGATGTAAAAATATTGCGAAATTGTCGGGTGAAGTTACTTCATATCTGTATATTTCTAATTATGTTTCCATAGAAAACAATAACTTTAATTATATATATTTTCTATTTATATTTTATTGTACTTACATACAGGTAATTTACCTCGTAAGTTATTCTTTTTTATCACTAGGTTCATCTATGCATCATCATTATCTGTATTTTATATCAAATGGTGAATAAATGATTATTATTATATATTATATACTTACTTTCCTCCATTTTTTCCAATCCTTGGATTGGCCATTTGGGACACTATTCAATTTTACACTGACTTCTTCCCTTTTTTTTTTTTTTTTTTTTTTTTTTTTTTATTTTAAATCGAGGTGAAAACTTCAAAAGCGATACCGGTTTGCGAAACCCGGCTGTGTGGGATTCAATAGTTGATATATATGAATATATATTATCATTGCCTACTCACTAAATACACCTCTGTTCCTTCGGTTTCCGGGCATAAGCCTACTAAACCTCCATTCGCACTCTTAGATTAGTACTCTCGTGCTGCGGTCAGCACTAGAACCTGTTCCCTTCCTTGTGTCTATATTTCAAGACCCAAGTGTAATATCTCTCTGCGTCGCGTCGCATTAATTTTTGAAATCAAGTAAACATACCTGACGACTGCCCGTGGCATTCTCTGTCGACTGGAAGTATGTTCGCTTCATCCCAGGTTGGTTCGAACTTGAACAATGCTCATCACTCCGACCTCGAGATCCAACATCCATTTTCACACTCGTCGTCTGCAATGGCCATTACTCCGACATCGTGATCCAATATCCATCTTCACTCTCGTCGTCTGCAACGAGCATCATTCGTCTTCGAACCTGACGATCCGCTAACATCCCACCGTGCCGTCCTCTGTTGGGCGCTGCTCCTTACTGGCGAACCGATGAAGAACGTGTCTGATGGACAATCTCTCAGCCCATCTAGGTCCTTCTTCACTCCTCGTCAGTTTCAGTCGCTTGCCGTCGAATTCACCGCTTTCCCAGGGCGATGCTGCTTCCTCGGTGGTCTGGTCTCGAATGACTTCTTCCCAAAGTTGTTGAGCTGTTTTATATGAAAAGCTTGCGGTGAATTGGCCCCTGCGCAACTCTCCGTTTTCATTCATAAAGTTAATTAAAATATTTTTTTGTGCCTCACACGACATTTTCTTTTCAAAAAATTATAAAGTAAAAAAGGAACTAAAATCGTAGTCTTTACAATTTCTCACAAGACATGAAATCGAAAAACATTTGCTGAATCAGACGGCGGACGGTGGTTGTGTTTATATTGTTACGAAAATGTCTAAAGCCGACTCTGTGTTCTCTGGAATATTCGATGAACGTTGAAGTAACCGCCCTCTTAATTCGAAGACTGGAACATTCTGGAAGCTTCTCGAAGGAATGACAAGACATATATAAGCGACCATAGAAGAGACGAGAGTCTACAGTTACAGTTTACAGTGAACTACCGTGTTATAAATTAAGAGCGAAGCCTGTGTTTCGAAGTATTGACAGTTATTGAAAAGTGTGGTTATTTTAAAATTACTGTTTTGTAAATAAATACCGATTTGTTTATTAATTAAATTTAGTTAGTTATTGGAAATCATCCTAGCGAACCCGAATTCGTAACAACTGGTGTCAGAAGTGTGGGATGCCAATAACCAGAAAAATGGAATCGATGATTGAAAAACTAATGCAAAAATTCGCCGAACAAGAGGAACAACGTCAACGAGAGAAATTGGAAGAGCAGAAACGTCGAGAACAGGAGAAATTGGAAGAGCAGAAACGTCGAGAACAGGAAAAACGGGAGAAATTAGAAAAACAAAAACGTCGAGAACAAGAAAAATTAGATGAACAGAAACGTCGGGAGCAAGAATTACAAGGACTACAGAAAATCCTGGAAGATCTCAACAGAGTTAGGAAGGAGGATAATGAGAAATTGAGAGGAGAAATAGTACATGTGAAGGAAGACCTGGAGGAGCAATTGCATAATTTAGAAAAACGAATATCTACAGTGGAAAGAAATGAATCAAAAGTAATGTCAAATCCAGTCCCCAGACAGAAAGTTTCGAAGCCACCTACTTTTGATGGAGATTCTTCCTGGCCAATATTCAAACGACAGTTTGAAGCAGCAGCCCAAGCTAATGGTTGGACAGATGAAATGAAAGCAGTAGAACTGGTTTTGTCCCTCAGAGGTAAAGCTGCAGAACTGTTACAAAAATTGTCAGTAAAAGAGCAGGAAGATTACATAACTCTAATAAAATCCCTAGAGTTGAGATATGGTGATGATCATAAAGAAATGTTGTATCAGGCTCAATTAGAAGGTAGGCATCAATTGGCAAATGAATCACTGCAAGAATTTCAGGCCGAAGTAGAAAAGTTGACTCGGTTAGCCTACCCAATGGCTCCAGATGATATCCTTGAGCAATTGAGTGTCAAATCTTTTGTTAATGGGTTAAAAGACACTGACCTGATTCAACATTTGAAAATTTTGAGACCAAGAACAGGAAATGATGCTTTAGTGAGGGCTCTGGAATTTGAAACAGCAAAACTAACATCTTGTAATAACCGAACAACACACAGAGCTCGAAAAGTGGAAGTCGAGGAAAATAATACACTTGGAGTAGTATTGGAACGGTTAGACAAACTTATTTCTTCTTTTGAAAAGAACCGAGTATCTTTTAAGGGTGAATGTTACTCGTGTGGAAAATATGGACACACTAGTAGAGAATGTCGTTCCAGAATGAACAGAGGCAGAGATGATAACCGAAACAGAGGAAGATCATCCTCACCAGCACCTAGGAGGAATCAGGAAAACTACCACCAGTCAGAGTAAAGGGGCAAACTCTGACTGGGGAAGTGACAGCCCCCAGGACCGTTTTCATTAGAGGCATTGCAGGTGGAAGCTTATCAGTTAATGGCTCAATCTCAGGACAACCTGTCAAGGTAATTGTTGATACTGGCGCTGAAGTATCATTGGTTAGGCCTGATATACTACCAACATCTAAAATTACTCCAATGAGGTACAATATAACTCTGAAGACAGCAACTGGTCAAAGGAGCTATATTCGTGGAGAAGCTGAGATTTTATTGGAAATTGGGGAAAGATTGCAGATCCCACACAAAGTTCTTGTAGCAGACATTACTGATGAGTTTATTTTGGGTATGGACATTGTGAAAAAATATGGATTAGTCTATGAGAAGAATACTGGAATTTTAAAGATTGGAAATGAGGAATTCATTCCAAACTATGGCTCCAATGAAAATCAAGTAAGTCTGAAAACAATTCAAGCCTATAAGATACCTGCTTGCTCAGAGCATATTATCTATGTAAGACCAGAACACGATCCTGGGTGGTGTGTTGGACTCATTGAACCTAAATTAGACTGTACATTTTTAACGGCTAGGACTTTATCTCTGACAAAACGAAACATCCCTGTAAGAGTAGCTAATATTAGTAACGAACAGCTAAATATTGAACAAGGAAAAACAGTGGCTACATTGGAACCAGTTTCGTGGATAGCTCGATGTGAGGAACCAGCTGATATACAGGAAACTAAGAAAAAGTATGTTGATTTCACTAAATTGGAGACTTCATGGAAACATTTATCATCAGAACAGATAAAATTGGCTCGAAAATTTATCCACGAAGAAAGCGACCTCTTTGAAGACCAAGAACTCGAAGGAACTGGTTTAGTTGCCCACCGGATCGACACAGCGAATGCCCACCCTATACGACAAGCTCCTCGAAGACTTCCATTAGCTAAACAATCAGAAGTAGCTGAATTAATCGAATCCATGAAGGAGAAGGGAATCATAGAAGAGTCATCAAGTCCATGGTCAGCACCTGTTGTTCTAGTTAAGAAGAAGGATGGGACAACAAGATTTTGTGTCGATTATCGGAAACTTAATGATGTTACCAAGAAAGATAGCTATCCACTACCCAGAATAGATGACACGTTAACAACACTGTCGGGGTCGAAGTGGTTTTCGACATTAGACCTAAAGAGTGGATACTGGCAAGTAAAGATCCACCCTGATGATAAAGAGAAAACTGCATTCTCAACTGGAAGTGGATTGTACCAATTCAATGTTATGCCTTTTGGGTTATGCAATGCACCGGCAACGTTTGAACGACTGATGGAATTGGTTCTGAAAGGATTAACTTGGAAAACCTGTTTAGTATACTTAGATGATGTGATGGTTATGGGAGCATCCTTCGAAGACCACTTGAAAAATCTGAAAGAAATTTTCAGCAGATTTAGGAATGCTCATTTGAAATTAAACTATAAAAAGTGTTGCCTATTTCAAAATCAGGTACATTTTCTAGGACATACGATATCATCTAGCGGAATACATACATCAGAGGATAAGGTTGAAGCAGTAAGAGAATGGCCAAGACCGAAAGACAAACATGAGGTTAGAAGTTTTCTAGGACTATGTACCTATTATCGGAGATTTGTAGATAAGTTTGCTGATATAGCTAAACCATTACATAAACTGACTGAAAATAAAGCCACCTTCAACTGGACAAGAGAGTGCGAGGCAGCATTTCGACAACTTAAAGCTGCACTTTGCTCAAGCCCTATTTTGTCGTATCCACAGACTACGGGACTATTTATTCTAGATACGGATGCTAGCAATATGGGCATTGGGTCTGTTTTGTCACAAGTACAAGGAGGCGAAGAAAGAGTCATCGAATATTACAGCAAAACTTTCAACAAATCAGAAAGAAACTATTGCGTTACTCGAAAGGAATTGTTAGCTCTGATAAAATCCATAGAGCATTTTCACAAGTACCTTTATGGAAGAAGATTTTTTGGTTCGGACTGACCATGCAGCACTCAAATGGTTATTGCAGATGAAGATTCCAGAGGGCCAAATCGCAAGATGGATAGAAAGACTGCAACAATATGACTGCAAAGTAGAACATCGACGAGGGAAAATCCATAATAATGCTGATGCTTTATCCAGACGACCATGCAAAGAAGAATGTCGACACTGCAAGAAAATTGAAATGAAAGAAGGAATAATCGATTTAAGGAGAACTACCATCGATTTGAAACAGGGATGGACGACAAAAGAATTAATTGAGGCACAGGAACAAGATCCTGAAATAAAGCATCTCAGAGAATGGAAAAGACTCGACCGTAGACCCACCTGGAAAGATATTTCAACGATGAGCGCTAAAACGAAGGCACTGTGGCGCAATGGGATTCCTTAATTCTTGAAAATGGGTTACTCAAGAGGAAATGGGAAAGTCCGGATGGTAAAGAAATCAAAACCCTCTTAGTGGTACCAACCAGCAAAGTGCAAGAACTTCTACAGGAAATCCACGGTGGAAGCTCAGGGGCCCATTTTGGCGTGAATAAGACAATTGCAAGGATAAGGGAAAGATTTTATTGGGTCTACTGCCGTGATGACGTAGAAGCTTGGTGCAGAAAATGTCCACTATGTGCAGCCACTAAGGGACCCTCAAAGAGAACTCAAGGAATAATGGGAGAAATACAATGTAGGGCTTCCATTTGAGAGGATCGCTATTGATGTTGCCGGGCCATTTCCAACTTCTAACGATGGAAATAAATACATACTGGTTGTCATGGATTACTTCAGCAAGTGGCCTGAAGCCTATGCTCTTCCGAACCAAGAGACTGAGACTGTCGCACGTGTACTGGTAGATCAGTTCATATCTCGATACGGAGTTCCACTGGAATTGCACTCAGACCAGGGAAGAAACTTCGAAAGCGAAGTTTTTAAAAAAGTGATGGAGATATTGAACATCCGAAAGACCAGAACCACTCCATTACATCCACAGTCTGATGGGATGGTGGAAAGATTCAATCGCACCATGGAACAATACCTGTCGAAGGTTGTGGCTGATCACCAAAAGGATTGGGACAGATATTTGCCAGTACTGCTGATGGCTTATCGAGGATCGGTTCATGATTCCACAGGTCATACTCCAGCAAAGATACTCTTTGGTAGAGAATTACGTTTACCATGTGATTTGCTGTTCGGTACTCCCGAAGATACACCATTGGAAGTAAAGACTTATGCAGATAAATTGAGACTGCACCTAAGCAAGATCCATGAGCACGTCCGGGATAAGATAGATGCTAGTACTGACAGAATGAAGACCAGATACGATTTGAGGGCGAACTCAGCCGGATTTAAAGAAGGAGATTTAGTATGGTTGTACAATCCCCAGCGAAAGAAAGGGTTATCACCTAAATTGAGCCAGAATTGGGAAGGAGCCTATAAAGTCACAAAGAGGATAAATGATGTTGTCTACCGAATCCAACGCACTCCTAGGACGAAGCCTAAAGTTGTTACATTTAGATAGGCTAGCAAAGTATCACGGTGGAATGTATCAGAAGATTTTGATCGGGACGATCAAACTTAAGGCAGGGGGGGCAGTGTTACGAAAATGTCTAAAGCCGACTCTGTGTTATCTGGAATATTCGATGAACGTTGAATTAACCGCACTCTTAATTCGAAGACTGGAACATTCTGGAAGCTTCTCGAAGGAATGACAAGACATATATAAGCGACCATAGAAGAGACGAGAGTCTACAGTTACAGTTTACAGTTGAACTACCGTGTTATAAATTAAGAGCGAAGCCTGTGTTTCGAAGTATTGACAGTTATTGAAAAAGTTGTGGTTATTTTAAAATTACTGTTTTGTAAATAAATACCGATTTGTTATTAATTAAATTTAGTTAGTTATTGAAATCATCCTAGCGAACCCGAATTCGTAACAATATTTTCAAAATGTAACCTACTAACAGTGCATTAGAACTAATAATAGTTCAAAGATTGTCGTGCCACTTGGCAACGCTGGACAAAATGTAGTAAACGAGTCGAATGATCGTGAATAGGGTTTTTAAGGTCCATGTGAGTGATGAGTGAGAGAGTACTCATATCGATGAGTTGTCGTGCACGAGCACTCTCACATGTTACAGAATAGGGGCCCTGATGTCACAACTCACAGTGTATCATGTTCAATGGGGTCTGTGGAATAGAGTAAACAAAAGTTGGTGCGCAAGCGCAGATTCGCAAAGTACAATGTGCTACATTTTGTTCCCTGAGGTTCGTCAAGTGTTGCTACCTCTACCGATTTTTCGGTAGATCTACCGATCTACCGAAAAAGCACATAAATCTACCGAAATCTGATGGTGTGAATGTATGTTCTGATATTCTAGGAAATCATGACTCTTACGATATTATTTTGAAGGTTTCCTAATCATAAAATAATTTGATACATCATTTAAGTTACACGCTGACATAATTATTAACGTAACAAGGCCGATATGTAGCAAATAACGGATGAGGTTGGATATTGTAATCCGAGGCGCAGCCGAGGATTATAACTAACCGAATCCGTTATTTGCGTATCGGCCGTGTGTCATTAAAGACACTTCGTAATCCCGTTGGAAGATTACATTTTGATTCCGAAGAAAAAACAAACCCCGTACCTCGTAATTCTGAAAAACAATCCCAACGTCGTGCACTCTGTTGTCATGGAACTGCTTGGCAATTTTATAAACAACGTCAGTTTTTTGTGTTCGCAAGTTCGCTGTAACGACGATTATGGATGAAATTGAGGAACAAAATGAAATTCCTTTTGAAATATTGGAAGAATCATGTGCAGCGAGTGTTGATTTACTGCCGGCAATAACTCAACAGCGGTATAAAAAAGAATATGAAAACTGAAAATTGGCGTAATAGCAAGAATGTAAAGGTGGTTAATGAGGATGTTTTATTAGCCTATGCGAAAGGAAAATCGAAGGTTTATTCTCCCAACTCGCTGTGGACGAAGATTTCAATGTTGAAACTTGCTTTGAGAGTTTATGACAACATTGACATTTCAAGGTTAGTTATTTTAAATCCAATATTTTACCAACAGAAATGTATTTTCAGATTTGCGAAAATTATTTTTATTCTTGAGACGAAAGTCTGATGGATACAACCCAAAGAAAATCAAAATTTTGTCTGAAGAAGAAGTAATTAAGTTTTTGTTGGAGGCAATGATCATACATGGTTGCTTGAAAAGGTTTGTATTAATGTGTGGGAATTTTTGGTGACTGTAGACGTGAAGGACTTGTGAAGCTGACTGTGGATGATTTTGAAAGCACCAGTACCAAAGTTTTGGTTACATTGAGGATGACTAAAAACAAAAAGAATAAGGTATTTGTCATTCCCAAAGAAGGACTTCCTTTTGATGCCTATGGTTTATGCCAAAAATACGTAGATTTGCGACCTTCGAATCTGGAAAATCGTCGATTTTTCATTGGTTATAGGAATGGTAAATGTGTAAAACAAGTAGTCGGCATTCATACTATTGGAGGCGTTCCAAAGAAAATTGCAGCATTCTTAAAATTAGAAAACCCTCAGCTCTACACAGGGCACTCGTTTCGCAGATCCTCGGCTACCATGCTTGTAGAAATGGTGACGATCTACTATCGGTAAAAGAACTTGGAGGTTGGGACTTCCTCTGCGGTGGCGGAGTCGTATATTGAAAATTCAGTTTCGAAGAGAATGAAGATAACGAGACAACTTTTTCATAATAATACAGGCTTCACCGGCAACAAGTTCAAAAAAACTGTTGCTATAAATGGTAAATCTCTAATCAATAAGATAGACATTTCAAATAATAGCAATTGTCAAATTACTTTTCAAATAAATAAATAGTTTAGTTTTTATATAATTGTTATTGTAACTAAAATGATGTTTGAAATAAATATTTGAACACGTGATTTCTTAACGACCGCCGGCCGTTATAAAAATATAAACGGCCGGCGGCCGTTAACACTGACTTTTCAATTGTCATCTGAATACCGTTAAATCAAAATAACAGTATATAACGCAAAGCATACTACACGTAATACAGATTTATGTATTACAGGTTGTCACTTCCTAAAATTGAAAAATCCCGCGCTGAGAACTGGGGGCAGTTTGTGATTCCCCTGAATATATTTTAGGTGAATCCCCAATCAGGGCTTATATAAGGCCTTTTCACCAGTTTTTGCGCTAACATTCTAGTTGTGTTCTTGTGATTTGTTACTGGTCGGAGTTATTTTTTTGTATCAAAAGAAGTGAAAACGTTAATTGTTAGAATATTATTTTTATTAGAAGGTATGTTTCAGTATTTATATATATTTTTAAAATTAATATTCATATTTTTGTGATAAAAAATCGCCTAATTATTTCCATTTCCTTTCAAGGAATTTCTATAATGGATTCAGATCATTCATCAGAGGAACCTTCAATTTCTTCTGAAAAAAAAGGAAATATATGCAAACTTATAAAACTGAATGGATCAATTACCTGAGTTTAAAGGGTGGCTCTTGAAAAGTAGTAAAGGGGATTGTTTTGCCAAATGTAAGAGCTGTGATAAGGAAATAAACATTTCCAGTGGCAAAGATGCTTTATTTAAGCATGCAGCTTCAAAATTACATATTAATAAAATTAAATCTTTACGCTCTCAACAATCAATCAGCAAATTTGTTGTTGATATATCAGCCAAAACTACATTAGACCAAAACATTAAGGAAGGTAATTTTCTTCTGCATAGAATTTATTTTCTGGTACTGATAGAACTATATTTTCACAGCCGAAATCAGATTATGCGCCCTTGTTGCGGAACATAATTTACCCATTATGTTAATGGATCACTTACCCAAGTTGTGTGCTTCTGCGTTTCCGGATTCGAAAATTGCAAAGGGTCTAGCTTGCGCAAGGACGAAGACAACTGCAGTTCTTAACAACGTTATTGCCGATGAAAGCTTCAAAGGTATCTGTGAAATACTTCGAAAACAAAAATTTTCAATTGTTCTCGATGAATCTACTCACCTTTCAACTCAAAAGCACCTTGTAGTTGTTGTTCGACATTATGGACAGTTTTTTCAAACTTATTAAGGTTGAGGATTCGAAAGCTCAATCAGTTTAAAAATTATTAACTGATAGTTTCAATAAGTATGAAATACCATTTAAAAAAAATTTAATAGGATTTGCTTCAGACGGAGCGTCTGTGATGTGTGAATCTCAACACGGCGTGAGGAAATTCCTGCAGAATGATATCCCGCATTTATTTGTTATGAAGTGTATATGCCACTCATTTCATCTGTGCGCATCTTATGCTTGCCATAAATTACCTATTCATTTAGAGGATTTGGCATAAATTCAGTCATTTTGTAATGTAAAAATACATAAATTACTTCACCCATCTCAAACACGGTGGTTATCTCTTGAAAGCGTCGTTAAAAGAATTTTAGAGCAATATGAACCCTTTAAAATTATATTTCTTGATATTGTTAGTATCAGGAACGAAGTTTTGATTGCTGAAAGAATTCTGGGAAAAATTTACAAGATGTTGTAAAGAAAGTTGTACTTTCTGTTTTTGGAATATATTCTACAATTAATCAATCAATTAAACCGAGATATGAAGATAGAATCCCCAAAGATTCATATTTTATTTAATAGGGTGAAAGCAGTTCTGCAGTCACTCTTTAATTGTTTTCTCAGAAGAGAATATATTGCTGGAACTAATATTGCTGATATTTATTTTAAAAATCCGAGAAATTTTTTAACTCTTGAAAACATGTATTTTGGAGCAAATGTAGCAGCTTACTTTCAAAAATTCTCAAACAATATAACTCCTCAGGAAATTGAAAATTTTAAGTTGCGTTGTTTAGACTTTTACATTGAGGCTTGCACACGAATAATATTAAGGTTTTCTTTAAAAAGTAGTATATTCCAAAAACTGAATGTAATAGAGCCCGAAATAGTGAAAGAAGAGATATTCCATCAATAGTTGATGTTGCTCTGTCGTTTCTTCATATAGTTTCTGAAAATAAATTGCAACAATTAGATCAGGAATGGAGGTTATTAAGAAACACAGATGAAATTAAGAACTTTAGTGACAATGTTGAGCCATTTTGGGAATCTGTGGGAAAATTAAGTTCAGGTGATGGTACTTCGGCATTCAAATCAATAGTAAAATTTCATACAAAGTCTTTTTATGTCTACTCTATTCTTCAGCGAAAGAGTATTTTCATCATACAATTTGTTTTGAAAACAAAAACAGAGAAATCGTTTGGAAACGAAAACTATATCTGGCTTATTGTATAGGAAGCAATATTTAGCTAAAAACTTATGCCATAATTTCCCCATAGAAAATAGGCTCGTTTCAAAAATGACTGACGCCAATCTGAAAAGAAAATGTTCCTTTGAAGAGTGAAATTTGTCGAAATTTATATTTAAAAGAATTTATTTTTGTTTCATATGTTTATTTCCGTCAAAAATTCACTTTTTTGAATTTAAATGTTTTCAAAGATATTGATTTTTTGTTAAAATGTTTATTTTATGTATAAATATAAGTATATTGTTTCAAATATTTTTTTTCAAGCAATTTGATGTTCCTTTTTTTTTTTTTGCATATTTGTTGTTTTCAATTGGGAAAACATAATAAGCGATACGCCCCCTACCGGTGTCGCATATTACTAGAGCATGGGAGATAGATTGCTTTGTTTACAGCTGTTTACGTGTATTTTATATGAGAAGTTGTTGAGTTTTAATTGTATTTTGGATCGTTTACAAACGTTCAGAAGAGATGAATCACTATTGTTGTGTATTCTATCGTTCATCTTGGGCAAAAAAAACGAATATAGTTTAAATACCTTTCCGAAAGCTGGACAATTCAAAAGTTGCATTCCAAACAAAGTTCGGAAACAAGGAAATGATGGACAGAAGAAAGGTGTGGATTCATAACTTGAAGATTGAAAAAAAATGTCTGAACATAAGAGAGTTGTTCTTTACAGTTTACTGAGAATAATTATTTTCCCTGCAGTAAGTTTGTGGATTTTTCCACATAGAATTATACCAACTAATGATGTGCAGTTTTCAGTTAACCGAAAACGTAGTTTTTGAAGTCCAATGCTATTCCAACGATTCCATCATCCAGAGATTCTAGATTATTGTATTTTCTTTCATGTAACAACCAGAGATACTATTAAAATAATAATAACAAATAATGTTTATTTGCACAACCAAAATGACAGTTTATCATAACATCAAGAATATGAAATAAATCTTGACTCTATAGCTAGGGAAAAAACTGAAATATTCAATTATATAATCAGGAAAACAGAGATTCTATAAAAAAACCAGACTTTCAGAAGTCCACCGTACTTTTAGGATAGCTGTTATACGTCAGCAAAATTCAAAAAATATAATAACTTATTACGTTCAAACCATTCAAGCATTCATATTAATTCTTCTTTTATTGCATGTTTTTTTTTTCAGTTTTGCTGGTAAGTACTTAGTTTTGTCCATTATACTCAAAAATTCTTCAGTTCGTAATGAAAGTAGACATGTCAGAGATGTTTTCTTGAAACATTTGAAAGTTTTTTTATTTTTTAAATAAATAGGTGTTTTATCATAGAGCCTTTTCGTGTGGTATACATAGTTCCTTCAACCAATCAATTTATTCGCCCTCTACTTCATTTTATTATTGATTTTCATGTTCAATGATAAAAACTCAGTGTAAATTTCAACTTGATGTAGGTAGGTTATCTACTGTAGAACAGAGATAATATTGTCCTCAATCGAAACACAATGAACCACTAGAAAATACCAATCAATGTTAACAAACAGCTAATCTCCCATGCTCTAGTACCGATATTAGCCGTTCCGGCGCAACGACCTTAATTTCGGACGCCAATACGTGAAATTTTTTTGAACGCCTATTTATTTTTGTTCAGAAGTTAGTTTTTCAAATATTAATTTTTTAAATAAATGAAATCTATTTTAATTTTTTTTTGCATTCGTAATAACCTTTTATGCCCAATATTTAGGATAAATGCTATTTAAAACTTAATAAAATAGCTGAAAAGGTATGTATTTCAAAAATCTTTCCTAAATCTACCGATTTTTTCCGAACTTTCTACCGAAACTGTAGGTACGGAACACGATACAATGTTTTATTTTATCGTGGGTACGGAAAGGTGGCAACACTGGTTGGTGCATTCGTTGAAATGTTTCTGGCAACACTGCGCAGAGATCTAGAGGAAGAGAAAAATAGAGAAGTAATAATAATAAATAAACTTATCTACTTCTACTCTACTACATATACATTAACATAGTACATCCGCCATGTCCTGAAATCGGTAACCCTTCGTCCTTCGTCCCCTTCTTTTACAAGCAAACAAGCATACAAAAAAGTTTTTTTTTCAAATGTGAGTAAACAATGGAGGAGCTATGTAGTGTGTGAGAGAATGCGAATGGTTTCCAAATTTGATATATGGAGTAATAGTTATGTGAGCATTGTTTTAGAAGAAGGTTGGGATCCAGAAATGTTCCTGATGATTGATATAAAACATGTGCATCTTGAAAGGAATATCCCTATTTCCAGGAGATCAATCGACTAGATTCAGAGGTCAGGTCTCTATTTACAGTACGGTATTTGTAGGTAACGAAACATTGAAATTTAGGAATTGCTACATGTTTGACAAATATTATCATAATAGAAAACTAGAAAAAACAAATCTGTCTTTGATTTGAAAAAAAATGAAATTAAATAAACTTAGTGCCAAGTTAAGGCTCTGAAGTGTAATAATTAAAACCGCATTTCTAGAACACATTATTAATAATGTCTATTCGTTTGTATATTTGTCCTTCGCACAAGTAAGTATGTGCCTAGAATATAACATAATATCAACTCAGTCTTGGTGAAGTACCTATAGCCAGAACTATTGATAATGTAGTTCGATAAAGTGGATGATGAAATTAGTTATCCTAAAAATATTACCATAAGTTATTAATTTTTGTTTGAAAACATATTGTCAAATGAGGGTAGTAACACATGCTATTTTCCTTGTCGCTTAATAGTACCATCAATGTATTACTTACTTCACCATGAACATATCTGGAAATTGCAGAGATAAATAAATTTCATTTGTTTGTGAGTTAATTTAATAGTGTCAAATTGACTCAGTACCTATGTTTCATCATTTGACAATTTTCAAAATATGGCCTATAGTGAAATATCTACTTTCTCTGAATGTGGAATGTGATGTCCATATTTTCCAATGCAGTTGAATTATACATATTATTGAACTTGAGCCCACAAATAACTAAATTTTTAAATAAAATTTATATAGTTTATTAGCCATATAAGCAAGGAATTATGCCAAGAATAAAATAATAATGATATAATTTGATAAAACAAATCTGCAAATTTAAATGGATGCTTTTTGGTATGCATTATATCAATGCAAATTTATCATTTAATTCTATACCTAAATGTAAACTTCACGTACATACAACAAAGAATAAATACACTGATAACATGCTGCTTTTCTAGAATCCAATTTTAGATTTTTGCAAAGGTAGGTTTAGCCAGAAGCCAGATGAACAACATGGGGGGCCTTATATATAATAATAACATGTTTAATTTTCCCGATATAGTTTATTAACTGAAGGTTCAACTAATCAGAGCTATAATTGTCAAATTTGAGAATTTACCAAAAAACGAATAACATTCGTTCGACCATTGCTCAGTTGTAATTATGAATAATAATTAATGTAATATAGTACTTTCACTTTCCTGAAACCCAAATTGTCTCTAAATAACTGAAAAAAAATTCACTGACAGAGATTTTCGAACATTTTTCGAAACAACTTTGCAAAGTTGCTAATTAGTAATGTTACACTTATTGCGTCTATAATTTGATATTTTTGCCTATCACCCAATTTAAAAATCGGACTTATACTTTTCTTAAATTCCAAGAATAATTGGAACAATACCAGTTTTAATATCTGCTTAATTATATGCTTTTAAGGCAAAATCATAATATGATATGGATGCACAAACTTGAGAACCCTCTCAGAAACACTATCATAGCCTGGTGGCACTATTATCCTTTAGTGATTTCATATTATGTACTTTAACTTCGTTTTCGGTAAGGATGTTAAGAACATTTGATTTATGATTGACTGGTAGGCTATGTTGAAATTCAGTAGTTCTGAGATATTTTCTATCATTTTTACAACAATATTGGAAAATTAATCATTGACAAAAATTGCCATTTGCCTTTTCATTGCGTAAAATAGACATTATTTTCATCATAAACTTGAACTCTAGCATTACTTTCCCGGTTCATGGGTTTCTTCAGATATTATATTATAAACTTTTTCATGTTATTTTCAGTATCTAATAATAATGTTTATAATAGGTAAGGTATGTTTGCTTTTTTTGAAGTAAACTATTTTGTATATCCTAGAGCTCTTTTTCTAAGTTACCGCGAGAAAATTCCGTGAACCACGAGTATTTGAGCTGTGCAAATTTTTTTTTATTGTTTGTTTAAATGACTGCGTGATTCAGTAACTACCCACTCAGGCAAGTTTTTGGTTAAAAAAGTGTGTTATAAAAAGTGTGAAGTTGGCAATTTGTGGAACAATCAAGAATGTAAAAGTAATTTAGCCATCCCAACTAATAATTTAAATGGGTTAAAATTTGTACATTTCTACAAAAATAATATAATAATAACTGTGCTCAGCAAAGGGCCATCGCCATGGCCCTTCATCCTATTTTTTGTTCAAACACATTGTTTTTATATTGATTACATGAAGAGAAATGAAAAATAAAAAATGAAACATATATACCTTGAACAGATTCCTTCTTGGGTATTTTCTTGTTGAGGTATGGTTATCATTCTGGTAGAGAGTTGATATGTCATCATGATTCTTCAGTCTTTCGACAAATCTATCGAATAGATTGTTCAGTCTTGTACTTATTTGTTCAATGTTGGTGCTCGAATACAGTAATCTATTTGATGGATTGTGGAGTATATTATTTGGATGTCTCATTCTTGTGATAATACTCTAATAATGGGCGCAAATAGTCTTCAGGCCAATCCACCACAGTTCAAAATATATATATAATATATATATATATATATATATATATATATATATATATATATATATATATATATATATATATACAGGGTGTCTTAAATAGCGTGTGCTACTATTGCTAAATCTGAAACCATAAGAGATACAGAGTCGGTTAAATAAGAGAAAAGTTGTGTTACCTAATAACCAATCTTTATACATTGACAGTATTGCTAAATATTTTTTACTTTTAGAAAAATTAAGCAAAATATTAAAAACGCCAAAACTTATTTCTCCTCATAGCTCGATGACTATTGACCTGAGCAAAGATAAGAAAAAAACTTTGTTTTTTGTTCTTTACACAACGGTGTTGCCGGTTTTCTAAATTGACGTTAAACAATTGAGATATCTTTACCAACTTACTTTTTTTGAATACCTGGACCTGGATTTATTATTTAATTTTTTGAGAGAAAAT